>RCWM02000500.1:0-247500 GCA_003667255.2 Euschistus heros
CGAAAAGCGAAAAAACATGTGTCTGGTACCAAAAAACCTTTTGGCCCACATTTATATCTGTATTAAACAATCTAGCTAAAAACTTGCGTGTTTCCAATATTTTGCCCGTGTAAGGTCATGTATGATTTTTCCACAACCGCTCCGGCCTCCGCCATGGGTCCACTAGTCTCATACTTTGAAAATCTAATGGAGTGTCCCTTTCAAAGTGCTTTTTAAGATCGACATAATGAATAATATTTGAATTATTTATTCTGTCATAAATAGAGTTATCAACTCTTAAAAACTGTGGAAGGTAAGACCATACTGGTTATTAAGTGTTTCCCATGTTCTGCCTTAAAAGGATCGGTAACTATGTTCGACTTGGCGTTTGCAAAAATCTTCTCTTTTTTATTTCTTATTCAACTGCACATATGCATTTTTGACTGTTTTGTTATTATGCTTCCAAGGATACCCTCTCGGCTGTTATTTTCCATTGATGCCATTTGAATATTGTACTTTTGTGGAAAATAGTGATGGACCCAATCACCCTAGCTTTACCTTCTCGAGTCAGTGGCATCAAACTAGTGGTGGTTCAGGACATACGGACCGGTGTATTTTGTAACAGGTTATGGCCTGGCTGATTTGATGCGCTGGGGGGGTGGGTGCTTCCCCTTTTCCTGATCTTTCGAAGTCCCCGACCCGCTATACTTGACAGACCTTAAACTTCAGTACTAGTATCAACCTTCATACGGAGTAGCTTCGTACTGTTAACTGCGTACTTATCCTATATCTCTACCAGTTACTAGGATCCTCGTTTACCTAACACTAGTATTTCAACTTCCCACTCTGCGTACTATATTTTCCTGGTAAAATGTCAGCCGGTCTTCATTGGTGTAATAGAACACTCTTACATTAATTTAATTTGTTAATTATTGTCAATTTTAACGTGACGGGTGCAGTGGGGTGCTGAACAATGACACTCAAATATGAAATGCTATACATAAGCATTATATGATTTTTTGCTACTTCAAAATCAAATAAAACTATGTATGCTGTTTATAAAACATTTAATATTAAATAATAATTTGCCAATTAGTTATTTATCTTGTTGATATTCATTAATGTTTTTAATTCAGTTTAGTAACTGTAATCAGCCAAAAAAAAAAATTGATCTTCATTTAACTATTCAGTATTTTGGGGGATAGTAAAAAACGTTTTATATATGGAAAAATTGAATTTTTTATAGAAACAATAAAATTGAAATGATTTTTAAAAAGCAATCATAAATATAATTTACTATATATTTGGTTATATATATATATATTATTATTTAAAAAAGGTAGTTGAAAAATGTAAACTTATTGATTAGAACCGATCTTGAATAGGTACCAATATGCGAGTAATAGGTATGCTAAAATATCAGTGAACCAGGGGTAAACTATTACGAGTATGGGAGAGACGCCGACTTTGAGGACAGTAAGCCAGGTATTTATATATTTTTTGGACCTGTATCGGTCGTCCCCTGTTACAGAAAAATTACGGTTTAGACCATTCCTACCAACACACATGATAATCAAAAAAAAAAACACAAAAAAATCAAATTCAATTTATAAATTGTTTTCAGGGATCTTCAAATAATGAAGTATGATAATATGATAAGAAATGTAATATACTTTGGATAGTGAACTCTGCCCTTGATCATGCCACCTCGCAACAAACATATTAAGTGACTCAACTCGATCCGTCACTAGTTATTGATCTTAGGGCTCAGATCGAAAATTTATAAGTTTTTTTTTTTTTTTTTTCGACATCCAACACGCAGTGGAACACTTACCTACCGCCGCGGGAGAACAATCCTTCGATTACATTTAATTGACCACGATAATGTCTACTTGAGCGGTGGAGAATTAGGGTCTTTTATGCCTAGGCCTTTCAGGGAATAATGCTTTATAGTTTTTCATTTTTTAATTTTAACTAGCTAGCTGTGGTATCAATACTTCATGGGGGAGCATAGAATAGAAAACAATTTTACTCTACGACAAAATTCCCTAAAGTGCTAAAAAAAAAATCCTTAAATGATGTTTTTGTTGCATTTTAGAAAGATGAATTGTTGCATTTAGGGAGATTCAGGATAGGATCTCTTATTGCTATAACCAAGCCAACTATTTGCTATCCTTCAAGCAGTAGTATACATTAAAGGCCGCGTGGTTATCGACAATATTTATTGTATACACACACATAGCCCAATCAAACCATTTTATGATTAAAACATAGGTATCCATAAATTCCTCGTAGAAGAAATTAAAAAATCGTGGATTGATCTTTGGCCACACTCAAGGACTACAAATTTCCTTCAAATGGATAAAAAAAAGCCCGTGCAGGCTTACTTGGAAATGAGCCGGGCAGATATAGAAGCTAAAAATGCGGCAAAGGATACAACCCTTCAATTAGTGGAGTTAAGCACATTTTGTAAAACAACAACTCGACAAACTTGAAACGAAAAAAATGGACGAATTCGACAGAAGGTAGACGTACTTATGAATTTATTAAAACTTTAGACTAGGGGTCTCCAAACTTTTTAGCCTTTAGTCCAAACTGACTATTCCCAAGGGTTCCAAGGGCGAACACCAAACGATCTATAACGCCAGTATCTATAATGTTTTTACTGGTCTCCGAGTACAAGCCCTGCCATATGCATGCTAAATTTGCTAGTTAGATCACTATTTTGTTGTACTGTATTGTTACGACTCTGTTACGAAACTGGAAGATATCTGTTACACGCGGAAATACGCAATGCATTTCTTGGAACATTAAGGAGTGATCGAGATCTTTTGAAAGAAAAGCATCGATATCCATCTGAATTACGAAATAGCGAATGGCTGTGGAAATTAACATTTTACCAACATCGATTTAACAAAACATAGCCTTTAAACTTCAACGAACTTAATTTGAGGTTGGAAGGAGAAGACCAGCTTTTACCTACGATTTATACACGTTTATACCAAACCCACCCCGCAGAAAATAATACGGGTTTCAATTCACAATTGCGTAAAAAAGAGTTTCACTGAACATTTTAAAACATGTTAAATATTTAGCCACACTACTGAAACTCAGTTTTCCGTCAATAATGCAGTCGAAGCTTTGAGTGCTTTGAATATAAATTGAGTATAATGCTATTTTCTCAGTATTTGACGTAATTTGCGAATAAAATTAAGATTTTTTCAAAATCAATTTGATATTGGACATTGAAGTGAAAGCCCTAGAACTTCAACTTATGTTTAACCGATGCGCATATTTAAATTTCTTTTAATAATTTTTTACATGTAAAATTGGTCTACAACTACAAACTATTGTCACGGGCCGGATTGATGGTACTACTAACGGGCCATAGTTTGGAGGCCCCTGCTTTAGACGATAGATACAAATTTAAAAAACTGACATACAAACTAACCCAAGGACATGGCGGTCAGCAAATAGTTACCTTAAACAGATTTAAATTTACTGACAACATGATTTTGTACAAACTGCGGACCGAAACAGTGAAAAAAAAACCTAAGACAATCTTATTTATGACTGCAGAAAATTGGAAAGATGCAGCCCAACCCAACTGATATCCAAAGTCAGCCTACTGAACGGAGACAAATGGCCGCCTTCAAAGAAGGATCTCATAGACAATATTTTGATGAATTCATTTCATTTTGAGATCATCAATAATTGACTATAACACCCTCAAGCTCAATCAAATTGCACACATTGTCTATTAATTCTACCTCTATTTGTTTATTATCCAGTTTTTTCTCTCTCTCTAATGTTTAAATTATAAATTATAATAATTTAAAAATAAAATGTTCTTTTTGTTATTTTTCTCTTTTCAATCTTTCTTATATTAATTAATAACTTATAATTACAGCTATTTTTTGATTAGAAATTATTTATTAGTGTGTAGTAGTAATTTCACATTATTCATGACTAAACACTTATAATTACAATATTGTATAATATTTATGATAACCGTTTTTTCGCAATAGAGAGTTTGGGACGCGTAAGGAACATACTGCACCCTCTGCAGGGTTACTGCAATGTGGAAAACTAGAAAAATCCCCTAACAGATAGGTACTTAACAAATTGGGTTTTACTTTATTAGACGACCTGAAGTATGCCTCTATTTCACCCCCCCCCCCCCCCCCCCCCCCCCCCCCCCCCCCCCCCATCACAATCTTTTTTCTTTTACTTCCTCCTCCTCATCCAGTCCGATCATTTATTGTGGGAAGCTGTTCACTACTTCAAATCAGTGGTTTCCTATTATGTAATATTTTTGGGGGTGGGGCTTATTTCTTCTTTCTGAGGACCATTATCTTGGTCTTCTTATCATTTATTTTCAGCCCTATTCGACTCGCTTCATTCTCAATTTTTACAAAGGCTTCTTTTTATTGATCGAAGTGACCTTACCAAAATAGCCACATCATCCGCATAAGCAAGAAGCTGTGTGGTTTTATTAAATATTGTTTCTCCTTTATCTAACTCAGCTCTGTTTATGGTTACATGGAGGGCTATATAAAAGAGGAGGGGGGCCAGTGGATCTCCCTGCCGAAGCCCGATCCCCAAAATCAAAAGGGTCCGAATTATTTCCACAGCACTTCACTCTGCACTTCATACTGGACATTGAGCACCTTGCTAGCCTAATTAGTTTGGAGGGAATTCCTACTTCAGCCATTCCCTTGCAATGTTCACTTTGTATGGCTGTGTCATAAGCTGCCTTAAAATCGATGAATGCTATCCAGCTTGTCTGATTGAATTCCTTCATTTTCCTTCATGTCAATCTGAGTAAAGATTTGGTCATATTGTGGATCTATTACACCGAAAACCCCCCTGATATTCGCCCATTTCCCTCTCTACATATGGCAGTATTCTGTTGTGCAGAGGAATAGAGAAGACCTAATAGGCCGTGTTAAGCAAGGATATGCCACGGTAGTTTTTCACAGATGGATGTATCTCCTTTTCCTTTGAAAATTGGCAAGATAAGGCCCTCGGTCCAATAGTTCGGGTCCCTCTCCTCTTCCCAGATTTGCATAGAAAGTTCATGAAGCTCCTTAGCTCAGTTCCTGCCTCAGGAGTTCTGATGGCATTCCATCTGGGCCGGGCGATTTATTATTTTTCAATTTTTCCAAAATCATTTCGACCTCACCTCTATCTGGTGGAATTCTTCCTCTTCATATCTGCGTGGTCAGGAAGGTTTGAAAATTATTTTGTTCCCGCCATCTAGCTTTGAGCATTAGCATTCTTCCTTTCTTACTCCTTTTCATAGTTCCCTGGCTCACATTACATTTTCTGAAATTATTAATTTTCTTGTAAAATTTCCTGGCTTCATTGTTCCCTCTTGCATTTTTCTATAACCTCAATTTCCTTATTTATGGCTCCTCTTTTCATACTTCTTACCACGTTTTTCGCAGCGGCTCTGGCATCTTTGTATTCTTTCCCACTCTGCCTTGTGTTCTTTCCAGCCATCTTATTCTTTTACAATTTCTTAAATTTATTGCATTTTTACAATCAGCATCGAACTTGTCATTTCGCTTATTTTTAGGCTTTTCCCCACAGATGTCCTTTGTGGTCTTGATCAGGGTCTTATTGATATCTGACCATCTGTTTCTCTATAGTTTTGCTTTTATCTATCTCCGCAGGAATTTCCTCAAGGCACTCAATGATTCTCTTCTGGAAAAGCTTTCTTCCCTCCTCTACTTTCAGGCACTCCAGATTCCATATTGAGTTCTGATTGTTGTTTACCTTTGGTTATTGTTTATTGTTTACCATACAACGTTATTGTTTATTATAACAATAAAAAATGAAAATATTTAGGGTTCAATATTTTTTTTTTTTTTTTTTTGTAATATCAGCAGTGGAATTCAATAGTGGAAGGAAAGCAATGGTTATTACGCCGCAATTAGTGAGAACAGAAATTCGATAGAAAATTGCTTTGTGCCTTTTAAGATCATAATTAAGTCGTAACATCTCCTGAGCTACTTTGAAGTTTCGTAAAAGAACATTCTAAAATATTATTAGCCAATTTTAACTTCTTCTTCTTCTTCGATTGCACTTACGGAAGAACTTATTTATTTTGACTTTTGTAATGGATTCTTCTACGGACAGGTGAGCCAACCTTATAATTACTGCAAAGATTACAGCCTGTAATTGTTACCGAATGAAAAACTATAAAAAAAACAAATGAAACCTTCAAAATATTTCTCTTTTCCTAACAACCTATCCATAGCTTAAATTTATGATTATACAAGTACATATACACTTGACAAAATTATAACCACCCCTAACCCTATATTATTAGTTATACCTTTTTAGTTATTATTATTATAGAATGTAATGCTTTAACCAAAGCAAGTAAATACTGTTGTAAACACACAGTGTAATAATTAATTTAATATAAAATTTTTAATAGTAAATAATAATCACAGAGAGTATATTAAAAAATATATATATTATTACGCAGGTATATAAAATATCTGAGGAATGTCTTTAGAACTATTACATATACAAATGATAAATAAAAACTTCTATATGCTATGTATAAAAAATATATTTCAAAATTGTTTTATCATACAAATGAAATTAAAACAACAAAAAGATAATGTACAAATTAAATGTATTATAATTATTAAATAATTTTACTATAACAGCAAATCAGTAGTAGTACTGTATTCTACTTTTACTACTATAATAATAAAGTGCGGGCACCCATCAAAAAAAAGTGCGGAACGTCCGTACCGTCCGTACGTGCCCATGATCATATTACAATGGAAGTTTTGCAAATCCCGTCGCAATAAATTGAAAAAAAAAAAAAAAAAAAATTCAAAGATTTAGGTTCCAAATTTTCAAATTAAATGATTTATTTTATATTTTACCCTTAAGCCTTTATTAATCAGTATTTTATATTATTTATCTTCACTACAACATGACATAGTGTGACTGGAAAAAAGAAAAGTTTCCTAAAAATAATTCACGTAGTGAACTGTATTGTACCTATCTGATAACCCGCAGGTCTAGATGGCCGAGCGAGTTGGGGCGAATGTCTCGAATGAAATCCACCCACGAAATGAATCTCGGCCTTCCCACCCTACACTAGAATAGGTTGGTAACCTGTAGGGTAACCATCCTTCCTGCTCTACTCGGAGCACATAAGAACAATAAGCACATAAGCCTCAATAAACAACAATAGCCCGTGACATGAAACGGATTAAAATTTTAAATGTAAACAAACTGGAGAACGTTTTTGTTTAATAGTTGATTTGCCATATTATTTCCTTCCCTTTATTCATAAACAATAGTCTATATACCAATAAATAAAAAGTAGGGTTTTGAGCAGAATTACAGAGGAAAGGTCCCTAGTGGGCGTCGCACAGTGGTAAAAACGGCCAATCTAGGTGGACATTGCTCATAACTTCTAATGAAATAGTCAAAATCACTTGAAAAATATTGAGTATTTTTCATTTTCGTATAAATAAAATAGAACTATAATAAGAATTAAATTTTTTTTTTTTTTTTTTTAATATACAGAACAAAACGTTGAAATTTTTATTTATTAAAACCTTAATATTTCCCTCACCTCTCACATGCCAATTTTACATAATTTCTCATATCACATCCGCTTATCGTCACGATTTGAGTGACAGGTGTGGATAAAAGAAACAAACTAAAAAAAAAAAATTGAATATTAAATTCAATGCAGACCATTTTTTATTTACTATTTTTATTAGCCAGTTGGCTCAGGTAGTAAACGTAATAATTTTTCAGAGAAACGTCCATCATTAGGATCAGAATGCAACAAAGCACTGCCTTCATTCATTGACAAAGTTGAAACATACAGGGATGAATAAAGCTGCGTACAATTTGAGCCGTGCAGCCTATGACAGCTCTCATAGGAATAATTGTCCAACAAAAGTTGGATTTGATTTTTTTCTCTCAGATCTCTAAATGCTTTGGTAGTACGAGATTTACTGCTACTTGGCCAAGGGCAAGTGCCTCGGTATCTACCAAGTTTCCCTTCATCCAATCGGAAATTCGTTTCAAAAATATTGACGGCTCCATCGACTTTGGACCCATCGAGAACGAATATGAATTAAAAATGAATCCACTATTTTCATAAATAATTCCTGAGTGACCTCATCAGTAATGCCTTTTGACCTCAGACAATTTTTCAGGGCCACCCACCCATTAATACAGCACTTTTGAGGAGGAGCATTATTCTGAAAAAAACAATAAATAACTTAGCTCTATGGGTCTGGATGGGTCAGATTTCAATTGTTAAATATTCTTTAGATGCTATACTTAAAAAGTATGCCAACTATAAGGCGGAGGAACTTGGAGAAAAAAAGTTACATAATTTTAAGTTCGAAAATCTGTTAACTTGTTAAATATGTTTACTTAACTCAAATAAATACATCCATAAGGATAAAATTTTAGATATCTATCACTCACCATGAAACGTTAATAGACGGACCTTTGATATACACCACATATGTATATGTAAGTTTATTACATTAAATATGTAAGTTATTACATGTAACACACATTATGAATGGTTGGCCACAACAGAAGTGCCCTGCAGTTGATACTGATCTGAGAACAACCTGTTTTTTTTGTTGGAAAGAATGTACGTTTACACTAGTGTTAACCCATGAAATCGTATTCTCATGCATTGCTGTTTATATCTCGTCAACCATCTCTTTATGACATTACAAAGTCCATTCAATGCTCTGTTGATATGAAAAAATGTTTCTTAATGTCCACCTAGATTGGGCCTTTTTACCACCGTGCGTCGCTATGATATAGTTCTTACTTAATTGACTGAACGCCTGGAACCTTATTAATACATAAATTCATAATATAGAGATAAAAACAAATAAAAAATATATCTATATTTGATTCGGCAAAGATGACAGAGTGAAACGAACTACTAATTATTATAATTTAACGACAGTATAATGACCAATCGGAAGATAAAAATATTTCTAAAAAAAAATTAAGATAATGGATTCTTTTAGAGTGATGTCATCTGGCCTACATTACTCCTCAGGCAGATAGACTACATCAATCGGTGTAATATAATTGATACACTGTTTCGTTAAAATACTCAATAAGCTTTCGATAGCAGTTGTTTTGAAATCGATATATCTCCTGACTGGGAGGTCTACACGTTTCTGGTGTGGCGTTGTTTTCACTCTAAAAATGTAAAACTTTGACAGGCATTAGATCTGTTGGTGTTGCTCAAATTGGATGAAAAAAAAAAAATGAATTTCTCCCTGACTGGAATACTTGGATACCTCTATCTATAATCTAATGCTTTTCCCGATTTACATTTTAAAAAATAAAATGGATCAAATAACCTAAATTGCAGATTAAATTAAATTAATAATTAATTTCATTTATTCTGCAATTTGACATCCAATGACAAAAGTTTAAGACAGAGGGACATGAGGTTGACTAACTAAAAGTTCCAACACTTAGAGATTTTAACAGAGGTTCCAAATGTGACTTTCTCTATTCGAACCAATAAAGCTCCTAAACGGAATGTACTAGCGATAAACGTTATATAACAGAAAACTATTTCAGTTTGATTTCATTTGATTTCTGGTATAAGTTATTTATAAGCAAAACATTTTCGATCCGAGGAACAAAAAACCACCTGTTATGCGTGGTTGTGTTAAAAAAAAGCCTCTAAACTGATGATAAATAATTCGGTCTCTTAAAATAAATAAAGGTTTCAAACGTGACACGGGTTTTTCATCCGTCAAACCAAAATAGAATGTCATCTAAATAATTAGAAAAGTCGTTCTCCAAAAAATGTGTAAATGTGATACCATTCAATCTTCCAGGTAAAAATATAATCCCACCAGTAATCCGTTCCAAATTCCAAGCCAAACGTTAATAGCAAATTCATGCTGAAACCTATTCTCCGCACTAATAGCTCTGGGATTTTCAAGAGCCGATACATGATAATTTCTTAGATTAACAATTCCTCCTCTTGTAAAGGTAGCTTCATCGGTCCATATAATTTTTAATGGAAATAAATTATCATCACGAATTTTGTCAAGAAACCAGTTACTAAATTCAATCTCTTGACATAATCTTGAGGTAATAAATTTTGAACTTTTTGAAGATGGTATGGGTAGCGATTATCACCTTTCAAAGTTCGCCATATTGCTTGCCGCGATATTGCTAATGCAGCAGATGCTCTTCGGATGCTAGTCTCAGGATTGTTATCGAAGTGGCGTTGGACACAATTTCTTCTCCGATAATCTGCTCTTATTGCTGCCTGAATTAGTCGCCTTCATACGTATTAAGAATGACCCAGTCTCTCGTAGTCTTAAAAGTTAACGAAAAGACTCGTCGATTGGGCACTCTTCTATTTGGAAATCGGCGCGCATACTCCCGCACCGCTTCTGAAGCATTACCGTTACAGAAAACCATACACAAAAATCATATCAGCGTATTCAACATTAGAATGTGTATGCGGCATTGTGGCTGATGCTATTCACACAAAAATATTTGATTTACTGACTGAAGGCTGATTTAGGAATTATCATCCTAGAAGAAAGCCAAAGTGTAAACAAACGAAAAGTAATGTAAGGATAACATTAAGTGTTTACATATCTCACTGCCTAGCCTGAAGAACTTTGAAAGGTGATAATCGCTACCTGTAACATTTTTGTTTTGTTTCTTTTTTTTTTGGGCGATTTTCTCTAAAACTAAGCAAAAACGAGCAAATCTCTAAAGGACTGTTTGTCTTAGTTTTTCGGTCCCCTATAAGTTCCTGAAGTTTTGTCATTTAAATTCGGGACACCCTGTATATCAGGCATTAATGACCCTAGGGTTTTATGCCTATAAGCCCCAACAAACAAAACAAACCACCAGATATTTACAGGCAAGCTTAATCTACTGTAATATTTGGTTAGTTAAGTATATTTCTACTGAAGTTGTTGATAACAACTTCGAAAAATTGAAACACATAGGCCCTTCTTTTAGACACGCATCCATTTGTCGTTTGGACAAATCGTTTAGGATCTATATGGGTGATTCACAAACTACCGGAAAATTTATAGCTACCAAAATTCTGAATTTAAATGTTGATAAATCTTGCTGCAAACATTTGATACTTCCTGGAGGCTGCCTGTGAGGATTATAGGTGGTGCAGCAACACATGAAGCACTTTACTTTTTTTTAATTTCAGTTTATAATTTTAGCCCATGACAATGTGAATCCCACTACACCAATGTGAATTTACCCCCACACCAATGTGATTTTATCCATGATAACGTGAAAAGGGGATCTTAGTAGTTTAAGGTTCCATACTAAAAAATAAATAAAACATGTAAAATTCCTGATTCATATCGAATATCAGTCTTTGTTTAACGTTAATGTATTTTTTCATCACATAATTTAAATAATATCACATCAATTCACTTTCAATATCAATATCACCACTCAATTTCGGCCACAGTATTCCTAAAATTATTTAAAAATTAATTTTTAACATTGTCGTGGTATCTTAACATCTGCATAGAATATAAAGATACCATGACAATGTTAAATGATAATGGCCATGACAATGTGAAAATAAGGTTAAAAATATTACCGCCGAAACACTATTCATTTATTTCTATGAATGTACTTGCAGTCAAATGTGATATATATATTATACTGAGATATTGTGATGTTTTCGTCACTTTTTTAGCAATGGCATGCCAATGTTAAGAAGTTACAGAGACAAGAATAAAATAACTCTAGGGTTGGTTACTTGGGCATTATAATCCTGAAAAACATATTTTTCACTTTATTCGACCATTATATTTTAATATTACTACCCACTAGTTGTGTTAGTTTCGCCCTATCAAGTAATAATAAACAAGCCAAACAATGTTAATCTAGTAATAAATGTAACCCTAAAACACCATATAAATCCCATATAAATTTAATTAATATCATTAATTCACATAACATAAATCGATTTTGAAACATTTTTAACGAAGTTTAAATAATTGAATTTTAATGGGCGGGGGAAAAAAATTTGCCTGTAGTTTGAGAATCAGCTATATTGGTTTAAATGAAAAAAGCCACTTTCTGCCAAATGTCGGTGCATTTCGGACACGCTTTTGCTCTGTTGGTGTTACTTAAATCAAAAATTTGTCGACAGTTTCCTGATCAGAAGTGGAGAATATTTTTTGTTTTAAAGTATTTTTCGCTGGGACCTAACGCTTTTAAGATAAATAGGTTTGAGTGAAACAAGTCCTTTGGAACCCCTATTTTCTCTTAACTTTGATCATTTCGAATAAACATTGATTGTTAATTTAATTTAAAAATCAATAGATTAGAGATTGATTATATTAGAAGATTATATTCAGGGAGAAATACGAAATACATATTGTTTATAAAAAATATTATTTAGTTACAAGCATTACGGCCTGAATACCGAACCGTGTTGTCACAGGGATAAAATTAATCGCGAGCCCAAGCAATTTGCTTATCTATCCGGCGAGCCAATAAACATCGGAATTACTTCTGGCCAATGAGAACCTGTTATTGGCTCTTCCAACTGCCTTAATGATATAAAAGAGATAATCCGGTTGGCTGTGGATCGGATCGCCATTAGAAGGGAGTCTTTTATTTCTGCTAAAAAAGGCTTAATAACCCGGACAGTAAATTCGCTATCTCCCTCGATATTGCTCCACGGATCCATGTCAATAACCCGCCGAGGAATGCGACAATTATTGCCGGCAATGTTTTAAAAATTAATTTGTCATCCGTTGCTGATAAACCACGAGAGGCCGTGGACTGATACCAGCTGATTAGATGGCATAAACCTCATTTCGAACTGCCCCTGTAATCTCTTCCACGCTGAAATTAGTGCACTCTTATAAATAGAAAATTTGAAATTTGAATTGAACGAACGCGCTTTTAAAACGAAAATCCTTCTGGCGGGCTCAATTTACAAGCTAGCATCATCCAGTTTGTTCTGTACATTTAAAGATTAAACATAGAATTTGCTGCAATTAGAGCACATGTTGGCCATCCTTGGCCCATGTTAACATTTTTATGGTATCAACGTTAACTAGTCTGTTTATAAATGTATCCAAACCTCATCTAGTAGAATGTGTTTTTTGACCGTTTTATTGTGCATAAAATGCAACAGTGATCATTTTTTTTTTTTTTTTTTGCAGTAATTGTTTCGCTTTATATTCCTGCAAAACATATTACCGGTCATATGTTCGTTCATGAGCCCAAAGGTTCCAACGCCATAAGCTGAAAATACATCCCACACCGTTACAATTCTACCAACAAACATAACAGTTGATATTTGCTATTGAAAATAATTCCTTGTGCCTCTAGGTCGTCTTACATACTGCCTCCTATCACTAGCCATCAAACTGATTTCTTTTCGTCCAAAAAGGCCTCATTTTTTCCAAATATTAAAATTCAATGAAAATACCCACGGGCAAATCGAAGGCGCTGTCTCTGATTTTTCGTGCTGATAAATGGTTTCTTCACAACAGCTTGGCTCACATACATGGAGGTGCCAAATGATAGTTACTCGGCTGACATTAGCGATGTTAAGGCGTCTTAATTCATCGATGATGTCATCGCCACATCTTTCTGAGTTCATTTTCAAAAGTATACTGAGGGCTTTATCTGTATTTTTTGAGGCTCTCTTTGGCCTTTCTTTCCTTAATCGATCCTTTAGACCATGACCGCCACGAGTTTTTTTTCGTAAGAAGTTATTTACTGTTAATTTAATACGAGAAATGTCTCGGGAGGATCAACCTTCCTCGGAGAGAGAGAGAGGATTCTTTCTCGAAGCTGAGGACTGGCATGAGGAGACATAACGACAGCCACATTACCAGGCATAAACTTAATTAGATCAACTTATATTTAATCTTCTACAAACAGTCACAACAAGGACTGGAAACTTGTGACTATGAAAGCTTATAACATCGTCAACTGTAGGCAAGAAAGTGCTTACAGGTCAGCAAAAGGTATGATATTAGAGGTGTATTTATTACTAGAATTAACCCATATAATCTCACTATAAACGGTGTAAATAGAGACCAAATATTTAAAAAATTTGAGTGGCCGGAAACTTTTGAACACCACTGTATCTTTTTTTTAACGTTTAGCAGTGACTGGATTAAAAGGTAATCCTTATTTTAATGACAGCAAACAATATTGTTTACATTGTTGAAAGGTCGCATTGAAAATAGCTATATAACAAAGGCCAAATAAATCTTAATTAATTACAAAGCGACAGGACTTTTGATAAGGCCTGGTATTTTCTTTGACCTTTCTAACTATAAAATTCCTAAAATTAAATAACTTTCCACAATTTTATACACTAACTATTGAGATGTTCTCTAGATCCTGGATGGGATATATAGCCAGCCAGCAGTGTTGTCCAGGTGTTCCAGGGTGGATAAATCACGAGATAGCGAAGAAGGAAAAATAAAAAGGACCAGCTAAAATAAGAGGACGGGGTTTTTCGTGTCTGATTTCGAAGGAGCACACAAAGAATGAGGAGGCTAAAATTCTCGGTGTGGGTGAGCCGGCAGCCACGGCCTCAAGGGGGACTGTATCGGTCAGGAAAAAAAAAACAAAAAAGACAGCGAGGTATAAAAAAAAAACAAAAGAACAAAAAGAAACAAAAACAAAAAAAAAAGGAGGAAGAAAGAGAGTAAAAAAGGAGAGAGGCGGAGGGAGACAGCCTGCCGCCATTAGCCCCTCGCCTGTTCTTCGATATCTCCCGCTCTTTGGAATTTATATTAACTATTTATGATCCTTCTTTATTATTATAGAGTGAAAAAAAAAATGTTTATCTGTATATTATTTGTTTAGAAGCTTTCTTATGATATATTGAAAAATAAGAGAACAAATCAGTGTACTATATACCCATACTTAAACAGGAATTCTGAATTAAGTACTGATAATAAATAATTATTGCACAAAGCCTGCTTAAGAACTATACTACCATACGCATGCCCAATATCTATACTATTATATAAAAGGACAAGACGTGTTTCGTTGTGATCACTAACCGCGAAAACTACGGAACCAATCTGTACCAAATGTTAACCTCTTGAGGTACGCATGACGGTATAGAAGAACTAATCCATAAAAACAAACTATGAATAATATATACATAACACTCCCAGAGGATAATCGGTGGCCCAATATCCACCAAAGTTGGAAGGAAATAAGAAAATTAGGTTTAAACCCTCCATTTAAAATAGATAAAGCATTGTTATCTTATTTCCCTTCACTTGAAGACAAAATAGACCCTTTCCAAAAAAGCGGGTGTATACGAACTAAAATGTAATGACTGTGAAGCTAACTACACGGGAATTTCGCATTCCATCTAAATGAAATTAACCATAAATTCAATAAAGACTCGGGAGTAAAAATATACATCAAGTAGAAAATAACTTAAAATTAAACATTTATGAATCATTTGAAATATAAAAATCTTTTAAAAAACCGATCCAGATTTTTGCTTAATGAGCAGATAAACATTTCCAATAGTCCCGTTTTACATTTGTTTCTAATAGAAACGGAAAAATCCCATGAGTCATAGTGGAAATCCCATGGTAAACTCCCAAAATTTAACGTGCCTGCCCCCTTTTCCACGGTGGATATATTCTATCCGTTAGATCTCCTCTGACGAGTACCAATATTTGATTTCTTGTCTTACATTTTAGAAAACTTTAGTATATATATCCATGTAACATAGTGCAATGTGTGTTGAAAATTTTGTATGTTTTAGAACTGAAGATGAATGTTTAGCATTCGAAACTAGTTTTATAATAAAATAATTCCAATAGAAGTGGCAATTAATTCATCAATCCTAATTAAATTTTAACCACATCATATTTATAGTTTATAGTTCATTGGCGATAATAAAATATACTGATTTTTAATAATTTTTGTAATTAAAAAAGTTATAACATCTGAACAACAGTGAAGTTTGAAAAATGACCGATGGTTGGCGAGCGCTATTCTACATGAGACCAGGGGCGGATCGGGCCACCGGGATACCGGGAAATCGCCCGGTGGGCCGGACAGGAAAAGGGCTGGGAAAGAAAGGGAAAAATGTAAATATTTATTATCAGTTACAGGAAAACTAAATCCTTATAAAAAAAAAAAAACTCCACTCGAGACTATTTGGCCCCCTAAAAAAAGCGAAATTTCTTGACGTGCATTGTCTAAGTAAACACTGCTTCATATCAAGTTTTGTAGAATATAGAAAGTTTCTTAAAATCTTTCCATCATTTTCGGTAAAATTATAATAAAGTTTGTTTGAATTAAATTGTATGCTTTAGCATTATTTACAACCTTTTATTTATTTACAACGCCCTCATAAAATAAAAGAGTGAGTATGTTTAGAATTGAAGTTCATGTTGTGAACAGGGTTATCTTTTGGGCCGAAAATTCCCGATCCCCCCTGCATGAGACGTTGCAGTGTGTTATATAGAACTTGAAATTAATAATAAAATTCTTTTATATTCAATTAATTATTAAAAAAGGTTTAAATATGGGTGCGACATGTGGATCCCAGTGAGGTTTCAAAATCGAACGATATATGTAGAGACCGGATCTCTGTGTTATTGCACATTTAGTTTGCTGTGGTTTAGCTCTCTATAACCCAAGCAGTTATCTCATTCATGGCCTAAGGATTCTTATTCTTAAATTTTATTTTCCACGAAATCGCACAATTTCGACTTTTTTTTGAGCTTAATTGCACGAATTCGGGTTTTTTCTGCACGAAATTGCACAATTGTTAAACCAAATTCATCTAATTTTATTCATTTAATCATTTATTTTTAAAATTTTATTTACTATTATAAGGCAAGATATTTAATAGGTTAATTAGTTTTAAGTTGAAAGTAAAAAGTCGCTTAAAACAAATGTATTTGTGACCTACTACTTTTAAATGATCGTATTTTATTACGAGCTTTGAGGATTTCGGCAAACATTGTATTGAGGATCGGCGTACTTCCTAGAACTACGACGTTTCCTCAGAAAATTTTACTCCCCGCTTCTGATTTAGCACTAAGGGTCAGTTGTTGATAAGATTTCAAACTATCAATTTTGGAACTCCCAAAAACGGCCACTAGTGTTTTTACAAAATGGAAACAATGGACAAATAAATATCCAGAGCTGAAAATTGATAGGAAATTGGATTTGTTCTTGCTGTTTGAAAATAATAGGCCACGAAAGGAAATCGCAAATAGACACACATTGCAAATCAGGTAATTTTTACCTGATTATTTTTTTATTTTTAACTGAGTAATTTTTTAATTTATAAAAAACTATTTTGGCAAGATCGACTTTGTTGAAATCGAGAATATTAAATATGTACAATTAGTACATTTTCACTAAAGTTTTTAAAACTAATTTATTTTTTAAAAAAAAGTTTTATTATATATATTTTTTAATGAAAATAATCATATACATTTTTCCAAGTTTTAGATTCAAAAAGTATTTCATATTGAATTAATTCTAAAACGGAACGTTTGTCAAAATGTGCTTCAGTTTATTTAAGGTCGGTTATGTTTTGCACGTTTCTGTAAATAAATGGATTGCTGCATGTATTAGGTTTTTAAATTCACGTTTTTGTACGTTTCAGATTTTTACTGCACGATTTTGCATGTTTTGAGTTTTTTTTTACTGCACAAAAATCCGGTCTCTAGATATGTGGTTAGCACCATTCACATTAATAGAGCGTACAATGGTAAAACTACTGAAAAGATCTGTCCAAACTTAAAACCAGATCACCTTTATAGTTCCAGGAAGTTTTAGCAATAATAAGCATTTAAATGTGCAATGTTGAATGGCAGAAACGAATTTGCCACACTGTCACATACTTATATGTTAGAAATTAAAATCCAATTAGATGAAAACAATAAAATTATTTCTGCCGAATAAAATTCATTACCAAATCAAAATGTCGATCCTTTGCTTTTTGATATTGTGTGTTAAAATTTTATTCATGGGCCTATAGTACTGATAATGCAGTCAAACTAAGAGTTTCTGTCCATCTGGATTATCCATAATTTTTATTCCTCAGATATAATTTTATTGATTCCATCTGGTTGAATTATTATTTCTAACCATAAAAGTATATGATAGACAGTATGGCAAACCTCGTGTATGGCAGTCAACACTGAACATTTAAATTCTTTATTATTGTTAGCCTTTCTAGAACTATGAAGTTGATGTAGTTAAAATTTGGTAAAGTAAACATGGAATCAATAGTTTTACCATTGCAAACTGTGTTGAAGAATGGCGTTAGCCGTCGGTCAATGTTCAAACTTCACTCATATCTTTTAATAAACAAATTAATGGAATATCAATATATTTATAATTGCTAAACCATCCTGGGTCCATAAAGATTATGTACAGATTGGTTCATTAGTTTTCGGGGTTAGAGATCACAAACGAAACATGGCTTGTCCTTTTATATAATATATATATATATATATATATATATATATATATATATATATCTATATATATATATATATATATATATATACACGCATAAAAAAGAAGAGGTCTAAAAGGTAGGAGCTATGAGAAGATAGGAGAGGCTGTTAGTGGAGGGGCACACCTCGAGCCTAATTGGCCAGAGATAGCATCTCAGGAAATATTTACATCTAGTGTGGTCATTAGTATGCTCTAAGGAGTAGTAATGTTTCTGTTCTCAGGATTTATCTGAGTCACCTGCCGATGGTAGCGCTGTATCAGTTCGATTTCATTGATTATTAAACCGATATTATCATTAAGATACGTATATAGATTATTCTAGACAACAATAGAAAATAAAAATAAAAAATAAAATATTTATTTCTGTAATTTAGTATCGCAGTTTATTAGATCGTCCGCCGCCTCCCCCGTTATTAGCGTGTTCAAAGCGACATAGTATATGGTAGGGGAGTGTAGGGTAATTATTTACTACAAAACTCACCAATGTTGGTTGAAATATTGATTCGTAAGTCATATCTAAGAATTATCCATGTAAAACTAATATATTTTTTTTTCCGAGGGTATCTCTGTGCGTCATAATACCCCAAGGTGCCGGTAATATGACGTAGGATAAAAACGCGACGGCCCAGTATGCGTACCACTCGGGAAATAAATACTACATTTTTTTTAAAAGTACCGTCCTGACCCATTGCTCTGCCACTTCTATTGCAATTAATAGGGCGTATAAAAAAATGACCGCTTTATCAGATTTCAGAGTTCAAAAGCCTGTAAATATCTTAATGCTGTTTATTATTTACCAATACTTAATAATCCCTTTAGAGCATTCTGTAAGCTTATTTTCTAACACTGGACTTCTTAAAAAAAAAAAAGCCTCAGTTCAGTTATTTATTTCAAAAGAAGAAACATGACAGTATATAATTCGAGTATTAATTGCATTTTATATCAAAGAAATAATAATACAAATATTTGTTTCAAAAAAATTTTTTTTATACACCCTATTATTTTATTAGAAAACTAGTTTAGAATGCTAAACATTCATCTTCAGTTTTAAAACATACAAAATTTTCAACATATCAGCACTCTGTTACATAGATTATATACAGGCTGTCCCGAATTTAAATAGCAAAACTTCAGGAATTTATAGGGACCAAAAAACTAAGACAAAAAGTCCTTTAGAGATTTGCTCGTTTTTGCTTAGTTTTAGAGAAAATCGCAAAAAAGAAACAAAACAAGTTTTCATTTTTATACTTATTTATTTACATTTATATTTATGTTATGTTCTTTTTAATGTAAATATTGCTCAAAATGTTGTCCTCTTGCACCAATGCAAGCAATACATCTAGCACTCACTTGATAATTTTTCTGATGATATTTGGTGCACTGCATCTATGATTCGGTCTCTTAATTGCTCTCTTGAGTTGATTGACACCGAATAAACTTTCTGCTTCAAGGTTCCCCCCATACGAAGAAATCCATGGGTGTCATATCAGGTGATCTGGGTGGCCAAGGTACTACTCCTCTACGTCCAATCCATCGTTGTGAATAATTTATATCCAGCCAAGCTCGAGCAACTCTGCTATGAGCTGAACATCCATCGAGTTGGAACCACATTTCAATCCGCTGCTGTAAGGGAATGTCATCTAAATAATTAGAAAAGCCGTTCTCCAAAAAATTTGTAAATGTAATACCATTCAATCTTCCAGGTATCAATCTCATGACATAATCTTGAGGTAATAAATTCTGAACTTTTTGAAGATGGTATTGGTAGCGATTATCATCTTTCAAAGTTCGCCATATTGCTTGCCGCGATATTGGTAATGCAGCAGATGCTCTTCGGATGCTAGTCTCAGGATTGTTATCGAAGTGGCGTTGGACATAATCTGCTCTTATTACTGCCTGCAATTGGTCGCCTTCATTACGTATAAAGAATGACCCAGTCTCTCGTAGTCTATTAAAAGTTAACGAAAAGACTAGTCGATTAGGCACTCTTCTATTTAGAAATCGGCGCGCATACTCCCGCACCGCTTCTAAAGCATTACCGTTACAGAAACCATACACAAAAATCATATCAGCGTATTCAACATTACAATATGTATGCGGCATTGTGGCTGATGCTATTCACACAAAAGTATCTGAGTAATTGACTGAAGACTGATTTAGGAATTATAATCCTAGAAGAAAGCCAAAATGTATACAAATAAAAGAATGTAAAGGATAACATTAAGTGTTTACATATCTCACTACTAAGCAAAAACGAGCAAATCTCTAAAGGACTTTTTGTCTTAGTTTTTCGGTCCCCTATAAGTTCCTGAAGTTTTGCCATTTAAATTCGGGACACTCTGTATACTAATGTTTTCAAAAATGTTAGGCAAGTTTTCAAATATTGGTACTTCACCTTCCAATAGCCCCATTTTAAATTTGTTTCCAATAGGAACGGAAAAAAATCCATTGAGTTTTAGGAGAAATCTCAGATATCTGTAAGATCAACTCAGATGAGTACCAATATTTGATTTCTTGTCTAACATTTTTTAAAACTTTAGTATATATAATCCATGTAATATAGTGCTGATTTGATGAAAATTTTATAAGTTTTAAAACTGAAGGAAACTAGTTTTGTAATAAAATAATTGCAATGGAAGTGGCAATTAATGTACTCATACTACTAATTGTACTGATCCTTCTTTACCATCATGAGGTATTCCATCATATTCCATGATAAATGGAATAGTTTCAAAATAAAACGGAAAAATATTAAATATAACCGGAAAAGATTAAATATATGTGGAATCGGATTAGACATAACTAGAAAATGATATCTTAAGGTCCTTTTTTTCCCTTGGTGAGAACCAACATCATTCATTCCTTCTCTATTAATATACTAATATAACTGAAAAGACCAAAGCGCTTGTAATATGTTCGAGTTACCTCCTGAAAACCATGCCTCCTATTCCCACCATTTTTCCTGAGCTGTATTCCTATCAAATTCTACCCCTCAGTCAAAAATCTCGGAGTCATTTTCGATCAAACCCTGTCATGGAAAAACCATGTATCCGAAATTTTCCGTCCCACCATCCCAATCCTAAAACGTCTCAATTACGTTCGCCATCTTCTTCCTTTTGAAACCCGCAAATTACTAGTTACTTCCCTTATCTTTCCCCCACTTCGACTACTACTGTGCTGTGTATGGGGACGTTTTCTGGTGATCTCGAGGCCAGACTCAAAAGACTGTTTAAACTGCTTGCTTCGTTTTTATTTTCGGGATCTCCAGGAAACGCCCATCTTTCACAATTTTACGCAGAGTTAAAGTGGCTCTTTCCTTCCTACCGTCGCCGTAGTATTTTCTGGCATCCTTTATCAACCAAACAGTGAAATCCCAACGCCCACTTTACATTTCTCAACTCCTTCAGCTCAAATCATCTGTTCTTACCCGCCAAAACCCGTTCCCGCCCATCAGATTTGTACATTGCTCCGCTGCCTTCAACAGATCATTCCTAATCTGATTCTCGTCCCTATGGAACTCCATCCCTTACACCGTTCGCCACTCAAACACCCTTTCCACTTTCAAATATCACTTTTTTAACCACCTACTGTCCATCCAGATCCATGAAGACTGTCATTAGCCACTTAATAGTCATATAAAATATTAACGTTTATGTACACGAAATCTTATTGTTTCTACACAATTGATTCGCAAATTGAATCAAAATATTGCTGTTTCTTTTTGTCAATATTTCTAAGTTTAGTCTTTATATGTTATCATTATTAATTACTATTTTATTATATTTTTAATAATATTTCATAACCATCTCGAGGCTGTGTAGACCCCTGATGGTACATTATTTTTTATTCTTAAGGGACTTAAGGTCCCAGAATAAATAAAGAACTTTTTTATTATTATTATTATTATTATTATTATTTCGAATATTTTTTAAAATTTAATTGATATTACATAGTGCTGATGTTTGAACTTGAAAAAGATAGATAGACCTTTTGAATTGATGATGAATGTTTAACATTGGAAACAAGTCTTCGAATAAAAAAAAATCCAATAGAACTTGAAAATAATTCTTCTTCCTTAAATATACATTATAAATGTTTATATGGCGGATTTCGTTTAACAAAAACAACAAAAACAAAAAAAAAAAAAAAAAAAAAAAAACGTGAGAACCACAATGCGGAAAAAATATTAACGAGTTCAACAAATTGATTAATAGTTACTTCGACACTTGAATGCAAATGAAGACACGCCCACGTCGTTGCCATAAGGACACAAGAGAAGAAGACACAGAGGGAACATTGGATATTATCCTAATAACAATGTTCTCCACTCCGATAAGGGGGGGGATGGCTGTTATCTGATTGGATGGAACCGGCGGGAAGGTATTTATTTAGCAGATGATCGAGGAGGCGGTGTGCTCGCGAGCCTCATCACTCATCCTGTCTGTCTTCGCTGTTTTTTGGAGTCGCCTTTTTGGGTTCTCTTGTCTGCGTATCAACAGCGGGTCTTTTGAACCTCAGCTCAACCTATTCTGTAGAAGCTCCATTGAAATATAAATTCGGTGTAATTATTACATTAAATTCAATATAATTAAGGAGCACATTTAAGTAGTCTGGGACAACACTGCTGTAATAAATGAATCTTTCCCAATCCCAAAACCAGCCAACTCCAAAATTCAGATTTTTTTAAAATATTTTTTTTTCTACTAGATTATCTTTACGTGGAAGGCTTTCTCCCAAAATTAGTTAAATGACAATGAAAACGGTCCATAAAAAAACAAACAAAAAATGACGAATCTAAAGTTAAATCAGTCTTAAAGCTTCTTAAAGGAAAAAAAAAAAAAAGAACTGTTGAACAAACTTTAATTGATTTTCATAACTACAATTAAATTTTTTTATTTTTATTTATTTTCTATTTCCTTCTTTATTTCTTTTCGGAAATTTATTTAATTTCTTAGGATTCGGATAGGAGCTGGGGGGAGGGGGTGGGGAGATGCGACACGGCTGCTTGGGCTAGTTATGCTCCGAACCTTGTGAGGATTTGGACTTTTCCATGTAGAAGAAATGGTAAATGGTTTTTATCCACATCCTACTTATAAGCTTCATATATAATTTAAAGAGAAGAAAATATGTATTCATATAAATAAGCAAGCCGTGGCGCGTTTCCTGCTCGGCGGGTGCGGCTCGTCTCTCCTTGGGAGCGCACCTCTGGTCCTGGCACCCTTCCTGACTCTAATTCTTATGTGAAAATAAACGAATATATATTTATATATAAAACTACACAGGCATTGATGACCCTAGGGTTTTATGCCTATAAACCCCAACAAACAAAAAACAAAAAAAAAAACTTAATTTCTCCCTGATTAGAAATAGATAATAAATATGTCAATCTGTAATATTCTGATTTTCCCAATTTACATTTTAGAATTAAAAGGGCCAAATTAATTAAATTAAATTAACAATCAATGGTTTTCTCGAAATAAATAAGGATGAGAGAAAATAGTGGTTACGAACGTGACTTTTTTTATTCAAACCAATAAAGCTCCTAAATGGTAGGTTCGCCTAGCGACTGTTTTAAAACAAAAATGTTCTCCATTAAATTGCTTACGGAAATTGGCGCGACCTTGGAAGTTTGAACCGAAATTATCAAAAAAATTCCGTCATTAACTAAAGCAGCCTTATGGATTAAACTAGGGATTACACAATGATCTCAATATATCTTTTATCCTATTCCGACATTTATTAGACAAAAACGTTTAAAACTCCCAATGAATTACAAAAGACTTATTTACACGATAATAATTAGACCAATTTTGATGTACTAAGCTCTGGGGTTCCACTAATCCTTCCAATTCTTCTCGTATCCAATCCTTCCAATCCAAAATCCTTCGTAAAATGTCCAATGCTCCTTATTATGTTACTAAAAAATTTATTCATTAAGATCTTAATGTTCCATATGTTGCTGATTTCGCCCAATCCAGATACCTATCCTTTTATAGCAAAATCCATACCCACTACAATCCTTCCAACTAGCTGACAAGGTAACTGCCGTCAAATTTTCAATCGGTGCAACACCTACAAAGCTAGAACGTGTGAAAAAAAAAACTAAACAGAAAACATATAATATCAATATGGCTCCTTACGGTAAATCCTGGGAAGACAATAGATCATGTATATGTGTATCTATAATATACTGCTTTTCCTAATTTACAATTTTGAATTAAAAGGATCAAATTACTTTTAATTAATAATTTAGTGAAATTAACAACCGATGATTATTCGAAATAAACGATGTCTAGACAGCGGATTCCAAAGCGACTTTTTCTCACTTAAACCAATATAGCTCCTGCAAACCATAGCTCCTAGCGACAAATCTGATAAACAAAAGTATTCTTCATTAATTGGAATTGGCTGGATTTGCGATTCTACACCCAACTACTGAACCAATCTCTACCAAATTTTAACTACATTATCTTCATAGTTCAAGGAAAGTTTAACAATAATAAAATCTATTGATTTTTCACTAATTCATTACTAAAAAAAGCGATACTATGGTGGATAACAGTGAAGGAAACGATCGTCATTCTATATGAAAGGTTACAAAAGGTACAGTGTTATATTGCACATGAAATTGATAATAAGATTTGCTTTGTTTCAGTTGAATTTTTATTAAGAAAGCTATAAATATTTTGAGTGGCATGAAGTGATCCCAATGATGTTTGAAAAATCGACCGACATGCATAGTAAGGTCCAAAGTTTCCGGCCTAGGATAGAAGGAAAGGTGAAAGAAAAAATTGGTCTTACTTTTTTTCAATATATTCTGTTTCTAAGTTCAACACACTTAATACAACGGTTTGGCAACATTTCTATAACATGAAAAAAATAATTTTCTTCTTTGTTAAAATGTTCTTCCACTGCTGCTTGGAAAAAAGCGTAAAAATTCATTGCAGCAGTGAACTCGTTCCTATTTTTGAGCAGCTGAAAAAGTTTTTGGAATCCATCTTGCACTGACCTTGTTCATATGGATTTGTTGCTTGATGATCCTCAAAACACATGTTTTGAAAGGCCCATCCTCGCTGCTTTTTTCCTTGGTTTTCGGTCGCAGCAGTCAGACAGCAATTCAGATTCCACAAGTTGGATAGTTTCAGAAGTGACAGCTTCCAATGGGCGACCGTGACGCGGGTCATCTTCTAGACGTTCTCTGCCTAACAAATAATTTTTTTCCCATTCTTTCACTGTGGAATACGAGGCGGAGGACTGCCCGTATACACAATCCAAGCGCTCTTTAATTTGCATTAAGAAACCTTTTTTACAAAAGAATTTTATAACCGCACGGTACTCGAGTACTACATATGACAGCGCCACTCTGTAACATCGTTTGCAATGCTAAAACTACTAAACCCATCTAAACCAAATTTCAACTACATCATCTTCATAGTTTCTAGAAATGCTTACAATAAAATAATTAAAATGTCCAGAGTTAACTGCCAAAACGAGTTTTGCCACACTGTCGTATACTTTTTGGTTAGAAACTAAAATCAAACCAGACATATTCATTAATATTACTTGTGCCGAATAATCATTATTACCAAATCAAAATTTCGATCCTTTGATTTTTGATATTTTGTGTAAAAATATGATTCATAGGCCTTTGTTTTATAAGCATTGATAATGCAGTCCATTATCCGTAAGAGTTTCTAACTAGGCTCTGTCCATCTGTATTACCAACAATTGCATCAAAATTAAAAATTGTATGTCCAATTATGCTTTTA
Organism: Euschistus heros; assembly: GCA_003667255.2. Taxonomy (NCBI): domain Eukaryota; kingdom Metazoa; phylum Arthropoda; class Insecta; order Hemiptera; family Pentatomidae; genus Euschistus; species Euschistus heros. The sequence continues at coordinate 26,286 of RCWM02000500.1, forward strand.
CGTATTTTTCAAAAACGTAATCAGTTATTAGTGCACATTTTTATAAGTTAAAAATTACTAACATGTGTGAAACCTCATTGAAAAAATAATTTTCAATTACATACTTCCATACAAGATTTTTATTGATAAACAAATAAACCTTCAGTTAATTAGTAAAATTATCAAGTAACAAGTGCTTAACTTATGAGAGCGGGCAAAGCCGCGGCGGAGGATGTCAGTAATAATATAGTTGGATAAAAAAAGAATAGAGATAAATAAATATGGAATACCTTTATGTCATCGACCTATCGTAGCCTGATAAGAATCAATTCTGTTCTCATCAGCAGGAGGCCGCCGCATTCCACAAATGAAAAGATAATCGATGAGAAAAAGGAAGAGAAAGAATGAAGGAGGGAGAGTGAGTGAGAGAGAGAGAGAGGAGAGAGAGAGAGAGAGAGAGAGAGAGAGAGAGAGAGAGAGAGAGAGAGAGAGAGAGAGAGAGAGAGAGAGAGAGAGAGAGAGAGAGAGAGAGGAGAGAGAGAGAGAGAGAGAGAGAGAGAGACGAGAGAGAGAGAGAGAGAGAGAGAGAGAGAGAGAGAGAGAGTGGAGAGAGAGAGAGAGAGAGAGAGGAGAGAGAGAGAGAGAGAGATTTAAAACAGGGTTCCATTGTTTACGGGCGGCGGAGAATGTCAGTAGCGGTAGAGCTTCGTAGGAGGTCTCCCCCAAGAGCAAGAGGGATGGCCCCAGGGCGGACACAATTCCTCACTCGTTCTTCTGGAAGTGGAGGAAATGACTACGTAGAGATAGTAAAATACTATATAGTTAGCTGGATAGTAAATATGTCGTATTATGCTGTATGTACTCTTGATAATCAAGTTATTCTCTGTTAATTGTTTAACCTTCCACCTGGTCGCGCTGTTATATTTTGTACAATACTCGACTTTTTTTTCTCTCTCTCGCTTCCGGTGAGCTACCCGGAAAATAGGCTTTAGATATTCAATGTGGTAGAAGGATAGTTTCCTGATTAAAAAAATATTTAGTTCTTAGTGTTGCACACATTAATACAAGCGACCTCTCTCGTTTTGATTTTTTTCTAGTCCCTTTCTCGGCAATCAGCTGTATTTGACATAATGTAGGTAGCATTCTTTTGTACTTTTGCTTTCGTTTATCTTAGTCGACGAAATTTTAATTATTCGGAATGTTGTGAAAACCTAAGAAATTGGAATATATTCCTCAAATTTTACAGAACTAGATGAGGAAGAAAAGAGAACCGGACAGTCAAATAAAAATCTAGAATTGAGTGAAGAGGACATATAAAATGTTCTTAAACATAATACAGAAACCTATGTAGAGGGTAGTGATAGAGATGACGCAAGGGGATATCTATATTTTATTTGTATAAATCATTCCTCAAAAATTTTTTTATTATGTTTACAATAATTGATCATAAAAACAACCATTTTGGATCCGCAAATAATTATATTTGACTGTAATATTGTAAGTAAAAATTTATCTAGTTATAGATTTGTCTTTTATTATTTTTAATGATAAACATATTTTCATTTAGGTTCAAAATATTATTCACTTAGGTAATATTTTGTACTTATACTCTACTTTAAATGTAAAATGGTCAAAATATTTTATTTAATAGATAAAGCGGTTCAAAAAACAGGGCGCTCGTATTACGGAAATTGGCGCGACCTTAAAAGTTTTAAACCGAAATTATCAAAAAACTCCGTCATTAACTAAAGCAGCCTTATGGATTGAACTAGGGATTGCACAATGATCTCAATATATCTTTTATCCTATGCCGACATTCATTAGACAAGCGTTTAAAACTCCCAATATATTACAAAAGACTTATTTACACGATAATAATTAGACCAATTTGGATGTACTGAGCTCTGGGGATCCACTAATCCTTCCAATTCTTCTCATATACAATCCAAAATCTTTCGTAAAATCCTCAAAGCTCCTTATTATGTCACTAACAAATTTATTCATAAAGATCTTAATGTTCCACATGTTGCTGATTTCGCCCAAACCAGATACCTATCCTTTCATAGCAAACTCCATAGCCACTACAATCCAATAGCCTTCCAACTTGCTTCACACTCAATTCCCGATAATGCTCCAAGGCGTCTAAAAAGAAGATGGCCAAGAGACCTTCTTAAGTAGAACTATTGATGTGCTTCAAGTGAGTAGTTTTTTACATGTTATTGTAGTTATGTTTCTAAATTTACTTAATGTATATAATGTATACAGTTTTAAATATCAATAGTTTTTAAAAAAAAACTTTTCCTTGACCTAATACCCCTTAAATTCTCAAACTTTCATCAACTCTCCATTCATTATCCAGTTCCACACATCCTTATATCCCACCTCGCAGATTAAAACGGCAATGGCCCCAAGACTTATTTTAAATATTGGAGCTCTGGCAATGACCAGCTTTCCAATCGTCCAGTGCGTTTTTTTTTTGTTCCATAGCGCTCTCTCTCAGCCTCCACTAGATTCAGCTAGTGATGCAGCTGGGAACTCTTTCTGCCTTGCTTCCCTTCCAATTTAGGAGGACAAGCTTGGTTCGCGGTTTCTCCAGGATGCTTGTAAATATTGTATATGTAGTATGGTTGTATTAAAGATTTTTTTTTTTTCCTTATTTAATTTTAGTTCATTTGTTTCTACAATTGTTATCCTAGTCTATTTTATATCATCATTTCTTATATGACGTAATCCAATAGGAAGGCTATTGAATTTCCTTTTTCTATGGAAATCCATCCCTCTCCTCATTTGTCATTCAATTACCCTTTCCACTTTCAAATACCACTTCTTTACCCACCAACTATCGATCCAGATCCATGAAAACTGTCACTAGCCACGTTTTAGTTTTATAAAATATGAAGAGGTTATATTCATGAAGTTTTATTGTTTTTGTGTCAATTAAATTTAAATTTTCTGTTACTTTTTATTCATATTTTTTATTTTTTTATTTTATTATTTTATCCTACAAATATTTCATTTTAAGGCTCTGAAGGCGCTTGACTGTATTTTTTTTTCATTCTTAGGGGACTTAAGGTCACAGAATAAATAAAGAACTTTATTGTTATTATTATTAAATCTATACTATTATTTAAAGGACAAGCCATTTTTCGTTTGTGATCACTAAACGCAACAACTACTGAACCAATCTGTACCAAATTTTAACCACATCATTTTTATTATTCAAGGAAGGTTTAGCAATAATAAAATTTGAAGATATTCAATTATATTGCCATAAAAAATCGACAAATATATGTGGCGCAGTGAAGTTTGATAATCGACTGATAAGTGGCGAGAACCATTTGGAAGAGGTTACAGAGGTACGATGTTATATAGAGCTAGAAATTTATGATAAAATTTACTTATTTTAATTCAATCATTATTTAAAAATCGACCAATATGTGGTCATTCTGCAACAGAGTTTGCAATGGTAAAACGATTCAACCCAACTGTACCAAATTTGAACTATAACATCTTCATTGTTATAGGAAGGTTTTATTACAACAAATGTTACTATAAAAATAATTAAAATGTATAGTCTTGATTGCCAGAAACGAGGCCAAACTGTTACATATTTTATTGCAAGAAATTAAAATCCAACCAGGTGGATTGATAAAATTATTTCTGCCAAATTGGATGTCTAATCATGCTTTTACGTACTCTTCAAACACTCTAATCATTGCAATTTAAACCAGGTTAAAAATTACTGCTATGTGTAAACATATCACTGAAGATATAATGCTAAATTCCATACTTGTATGAAATTGTTATCGATAAACAAATGAAATTCAATTATTAGTTAAAATAATCTAAGTTCTTTATTTATGAGAGCGAGCAAAGCTTTATCTTGTCTTATTTTGTTAAATTTTTTGGGTGAGATGTAATGTTATTCTTAAGGGACATTGTCCCAGGATAAAATCATCTTTCTGTTAATTAAAAGACGATGGCCAAGGGCTGTTTCTTAATCAACTTTCTGAGTGAATATAAATTTAAGGTCGTATATAAACAAAAACATAACAACTAACTATACAAAAGAGTTCGGTGAGAGAGGAAAGGTTAAAATTTAATAACATTGACAGAGATTCAGAACTTTTTTTCTTTTTTATATTGAAAAGCTATGTACAAGATGTTTATATACAAAAACATATGATATAAATTAAACAAATGATTAAATCTACTTTTATTGCTTTTATAACTTATATATAAAAATATGTAAGATAAAAATGAAAACTGAAATAATTAATCTGAATTGAATAGTAAGAAAAAAAAACATAGCTAATAGAATATAACTTAAAATACAATAACAAAAACACCATTAATTATACTAAATACCAGTGTATCAATATAAATCTATAGTAAAAATTTCAACAATAACAACTATAAATAAAATATATTGTGGAGAGAACGGAAAATATTATTTAATAAAAAATACGAAAAGAATAGGTCTTATTAGCTTTTTGTAAAATAAAAATGCCATATTAAAAATAAATACACAATCAGAATTGTTTTAAATATTATATATATATATATATATATATATATATATATATATATATAATATATATATATATATATATATATATATATATAATATATATATATATATATATATATGTATAGATATATACACAAAATAATAGGATTACGGATGAAATGAATGAGATAATAATAAGATGTCCGTGATGAACTCATTGGTAATGTAGCCTGCTTTTTCTTGTCAGTGCATTTCTTTGCCAAGAAGGCATAACTAAAAAATAAAATAAAATAAATATTTTTTAAAATTAATAAACATCCTAAATAATCAAAAATCAAGAAATCTAACTTATATATATAAAAAAGAAAAGAATGAACAATAATAAATAAATAAAGAGGCTTAGCAAACCAGAAGGCTCGAAGCCAACATGACCAACCTGACGACACACCTCCCCCATCCCATTCTCCCAAGACCCTAACCCGAAGATCAGTCCTGAAACATGTTTCTATCTAAATCTCGGTCTACTTGAACTAAACTCATGAGCATGAATGTGTAACGATATACAATATATCAAAATATTGATATTTTTCTTCCGCTAATCCTATATATATATATATATATATATATATATATATATATATATATATATATATATATATATATATATATATCTTTTTTTTTTTTTTTTTTTTTTTTTTTTGGGGGCCACTACGGACCACGGGCTCCTACCTACTTTTCGCCGAGGATCTTCTTCTTTCTCTTCCAGAATTCTTTCATTTTCTGACATGAGTCAGCTTTCTCTGTTCGGTCCATTTTGTCCCTGTGGTCTTCTGAATGGTAAGGGATACTGGAAAAACTCGCTGTCGGACAGCTTGTCGGAACGGCAGTAGGTCCTTTGTTTTATCGAGTGGGATCCCTAGTTCTTCCAGATCTGACTTCACTGATGTGATCCACTTGCTCTCGGAAGCCTTGCCTCTACCTGCCACGGTAAATATTATGTTTGATAATCTGTTAGAACTCATGCGGGCCAAGTGTCCATAAAATGCCAGTCACCTTTTCCTAATACATGTCAGGACATCCTCCTGGTATTTATACAACTCATCATTGTGCCGTATCCTGTAGGTGCCATTACAAGGCACTCGAAGGCAGATAGAACAGCTGGTTTTTACTACAGTGTTGTAGTGCCTTATTTTTAGATTTTTGGAGAGGCATTTAGATGAGTAAATATCTCGACAGGAGTGAAAAGCCCTTTCAAACTTGGCGCATCTTCCGATAATCCTATATTTTTTATTAAGATATATGAATATATTGGTAACGTACTTTATGATATGTCATTTTCTCTATATTATATATACAACTATATATATATTTTTTTAAGAAAGTAACAAAACCATCTGGTTTAAATAAAGAAAAGTTTTTAATGTTTAATGTTGTAATTATAACTTTTCCATTTATGTAGGTCGGCGAGGAAATATGTTGCTAATGTTCCATTCAGTGCCAACAGATTATTTCCTATAGCAGGGCAAACCATCTCACCCACAAGGAATAAACAGTAGAAAAAATTTGGGATGGTAACTATTCCTACAATCTATTGATGACGATAGGAGAAAATAAAATTGTCAACCTCATAATATTGATATCTAATTAAATGTACTTACTGCTTACTGTTTAATTCAAAATAAACTACTTTTAAATTTTTAACATTTGAAATAATTCTGTTCCTATTTATTTTATAAAATAAATAAAGGCACGGTTTGAAATCGATAATTAAAAAAAAAATTAAATTAAAAATCAAATCCGATCAAGATTTTTATCTGGAATTTTTAATATCATTTGATGATTTTTATTTTTGAACGTAAGTGATAAAAATCAAATTCTGATCATTATTTTTGAAAAAATTTTTACAATTAAAAATAATAATAATTTTTGAGTAATTCCTTTCTAAATCAGAAAGTTTTTTGAATTATCTCCAAGATTTATTTTGAGTATTTTGTATACAAACGTATTGATCAATTTGTCTGTAAAAGGTGATTTTTATTTTCTGATCAATATTTTTTTTATCGTAATTTAATCATTATTATTAATGCAATAATTATCTATGCATTATGAGTGATCATAATTTTTAATCAAATCTATAAACATCAAAAATCAATTGAAATTTTTTATTTATAAATCAGGAATGATTTTTAAATTAAAAATCAAATATAATAATTATTATATGATTTTTTGAAAAAAATAATTATTGATTTCAAACCCTGAGTAACGTTAACATCGAACAACTGCTCCTGCCCAAATACCTTAATATACCAAGATAGAAAACACTAAATCAATGTTAAAAGTACTATTCTTAACTTTTGATTAACTTACTCACATTATGAAATGGAAATAACAAAATATCAGTATTTGAAACACTAAGTATATGTTCAAAGTTATATTTTTAATTTCCGGCAAACTTTCTCACATTAGGGAAGTGGAATAATAGAAAATATCATACTTCTGATAAATTTTCTTAAATATATATATTTTTTTTTAGATAAAAGTGCTTTTTTACAAATATTACGAACTTTCTTACCTTAAGGCAATAAATGACAAAAAATCTATATACAAAAGCAGGTTACAATAAAATGGTATCCATAACTAATTCCAACCAATAGCCGTAGCCACCAGCAACATTGTAAGTAGTTTCGTACTACTTCATATTTTGTAATTATTATTATTATTAGTTATAAGTTATACATTTTGATGCATGTTTTTATATATTTATATTGTTGCTAGCTTTATTTTTTTAATAGCCTGTGTAACTTATATAATTTTATTGTAACCTGCTTTTTTCACTTTAGAGCATGATCATGAGAACAATATAGCCTCGAAACATCGCTAAAATAAGTTTTTATTTTATTGACTGAACATCAAGAACCTTAGTGACAGTCAAGGAATTTTTAGACTGGCAATTATAAAGCATAATGCGCTCATTTTTTGTTATATCTGTTTTGAAATAGTTTCGTCTATATTAATTTAATTTATAAATAAAAATTTGTATAAAAAGTTTAATTTTTTTTTTTTTTTTTTTTTTTTTTTTTTTTTTTACAATATAAATTAATAATTTTCAGGAGATAATATTTCAATCATTATCCTAATATCCTAAATATCATTATCAATTTATATATCATATATTCTGTTTTATTGGTATTAATTACTAGACCAATTTATTTGCAGGCTTTTATGAGAATTGTGTTAAATTCAGAAGTATCTTCGTCTTCTTCACCCAACAGTACCAAACAGAGTTGGGCATTATTTGAATAATTTTTTTATTCGAATATTGAATAAAAATAATTTTTTATTTGTTAAAAATCATTTGATGATTAGCGAATAAATTTTTATTCGATTCGATTTATTCGTTATTCGCTTAGTTATTATTCGTATTTTTTATTTATTATTCATACATATGCGAGATTTTGATGTATCTTTTAGTTGCGAGATTTTTTGATCTATTAGTTTAAATAAATTAAATACTTAAATGCATTTAATTATTTAATAAAGTATGAATTATATTTGTCTGCAGCTTCTTCTAAGATCTTATGAACAATTTCGTATCAAAATAACAATCTATGAACTTGCGCCTTAAATGGTACTTACATGAGTACCATTTAAGTCCGCCATTAAATGTCATGAATATTTTTGTGGTGTGCGCGGTTAAGAAGGAAGGTGTAGAGGATCTGATTCAATATGTAAATAATATCTGAATAATACTATTAGTCTAATAATATCAGGCACTATCTGCTGTTAATTCCTAGGACTCATTAGGCTAGATGTCATTATCCTTCTTAGTATGTCATTTTCGGTCATAGTGAAATCATCACCTTGCACACGCAATGGAAGATACAGACACTCAAGGGAGTTTAGGACTCTTCATTAGAAATAGAAGAAGAGGCTGGCCGGGTATGTGAAATCAGTTATTTTAGCAGTAGCGATAGTGAACACGAGGAATCATTAAAAAATACCTGGCTTATGCATCTTAGATGGTCAGTTTTTCAAAATTGTTTATCAAGACGAGAAAGACTGTAATAAAGTTACGGCTGTTTGCTGAAAATGTGAGCCTATGGAGGTTTAAATTAAAGGGAATTTAAATACAAGTTCCAATTTCCTTTCACATCTCAAAAGGCGTCACGGCAAAGATACCCTCAATGAACATGAGGAATATAAACGAAAAAAAACACAAACTGAATCAAATCGGGCTAGAAATGTAGATTCAGTGAAAGCTAGAAAAAAATTAACGCAACAAATGATAGATAAAAAAATTGTGAAATTTATCATTCATTCTATGGTCCCTCTTAGAGTTGTGGAAGATTCTTATTTCAAAGAATTATTCTCTGGTTTTTCTGAATTTCATTCTGGGTTAAACGTTATGTCACAAAGAAAACTTGGGCGAGAAATAAAAACATTTTATGATAGTTATACCATCAGGGTGAGTATCTCTTAGTGTATCCAAAAAAAAAAATTGGGTGAAACTACATCAAACATGTAGCAAAATGCCACAGATCTTACCTTTCTATTCCAATCCATTGCAGATATATGATAAAACAAAGACTTTTTTGAGGAAACCATGTTTTTTTCTATAAAAGCTGTAATATCTCCATTTTGCTTAAATATTTTTCTAATTTTGACCACATATTCGGATTTACCATTAAATTTTCTATAATAGTTGAGTACCTGTAACCTTGAATTTCAGAAACTTGGTATCTAAAGAACAGCTTGATCTTCACCTTATTTGGGAAAGTCACAATGTCTTATATTACTTCAACGCTCACCGTTTTTTTAAAAAAACTATCCACAAAACGTCAAATCTCTCAAAAACTTGCAAATTTAATAAACTTTCGAATGATATGTTAAACTTAATGATTTTGTTTGGATTTCATGGAGAAATTTACTTTTGAAACCAAAAAAACATGGTGTTCTCATTTGGCATACAAATCAGTTACCTGTGTAAATGAAACATTATGACTATCCCTTGATGAAAATATGAATTTCAAACATAATAAACTCTTCATTGGATTAAAAAGCAAAGAAAAAAATTATTGTTTAATAGAAAATAAAGGAAAACTGTCTATAAAGCGACACCAGATAAGAGGATCTTATGTTATTACATTTATTTATTTATTACTATAATTTAGGATTTTATTTTATTAACTTTTCAATGTAAGGTTTAAAACTCAATGATAATGAACACAGACCATAATTTGCTATTAGCTTCTGAATGCAGATGGATTAAACAATACCACTTTTTGAGATGAATTTTATGGACAGATGAGTCTGTTTTTACAGGGGAAGGCATTTCTACCATTCCATGTGGAGTATCATTAGTTTATTCATCTTTGTATTGCTGTCGAATAGTGTTTGTTTTGTAGTCACTATTCGACAGCAATACAAAGATGAATAAACTAACGATACTCCACATGGAATGGTAGAAATGCCTTCCCCTGTAAAAACAGACTCATCTGTCCATAAAATTCATCTCAAAAAGTGGTATTGTTTAATCCATCTGCATTCAGAAGCTAATAGCAAATTATGGTCTGTGTTCATTATCATTGAGTTTTAAACCTTACATTGAAAAGTTAATAAAATAAAATCCTAAATTATAGTAATAAATAAATGTAATAACAGAAGATCCTCTTATCTGGTGGCGCTTTATAGACAGTTTTCCTTTATTTTCTATTAAACAATAATTTTTTTCTTTGCTTTTTAATCCAATGAAGAGTTTATTATGTTTGAAATTCATATTTTCATCAAGGGATAGTCATAATGTTTCATTTACACAAGTAACTGATTTGTATGCCAAATGAGAACACCATGTTTTTTTGGTTTCAAAAGTAAATTTCTCCATGAAATCCAAACAAAATCATTAAGTTTAACATATCATTCGAAAGTTTATTAAATTTGCAAGTTTTTGAGAGATTTGACGTTTTGTGGATAGTTTTTTTAAAAAAACGGTGAGCGTTGAAGTAATATAAGACATTGTGACTTTCCCAAATAAGGTGAAGATCAAGCTGTTCTTTAGATACCAAGTTTCTGAAATTCAAGGTTACAGGTACTCAACTATTATAGAAAATTTAATGGTAAATCCGAATATGTGGTCAAAATTAGAAAAATATTTAAGCAAAATGGAGATATTACAGCTTTTATAGAAAAAAAAAAAACATGGTTTCCTCAAAAAAGTCTTTGTTTTATCATATATCTGCAATGGATTGGAATAGAAAGGTAAGATCTGTGGCATTTTGCTACATGTTTGATGTAGTTTCACCCAATTTTTTTTTATACACTAAGAGATACTCACCCTGTATAGCTAAAATAGGAGAAGACTTGAAAACATACTCCATATATTTGTACTACGGGAGACATTTGGTCTAGTACTAAAAGAAGTTTTTTTGGCATGACAGCACACTATATCACAGAGGATTTGAAACGGAAGTCCATTGCACTTGCATGCCGGAGGTTTAAAGGCACTCATGATTTTCGCCGAGTAGCTGAAATGATCTAAGAAATTCATTCCGAATTCGGAATAGGTACAGAAAATATCGTTGCCACAGTCACTGATAATGCTAGTAACTTTATTAAGGAGTTTGGAGTTGAAAGTAGAAATAATGTTAGGGACGGGCACGATAATGCTTAGAGTGATACTAGTAGCAGTGAAATGTATTACTCGGGAGATGAAATTGGGCATTCACTCTTCTTGCTTCCATGTCATTTTATATGCTGCACGCACAAGTTAAATTTATGCATGACAACTGACTTTAAAAAATTACTAGCCAGAGACCGTGACCTTTATAACTTACACAATCAAGTTTTGATGAAATGTAATAAATTATGGAAAGCCTGTAAAAGACCTAAAAGTGCAGAAGTGGTTGAGAAAATTCTGGTAATCGTCTTAAGTAGACCGGGTGAGACAAGGTGGAATGCCCTTTACAATTCCTTACGACAGATATTACTGACTAAAGAGAAATGCTTGGTCCTTTTCAGGGAATTAAATATAAAAAACCCATTCAAGGATTATGAGTATGCTTATATAGAAGAACATATAGAATCAACAAAGCCACAGGCTGAAGCCTTAAATATTTTGCAAGGGGAAAACAACATTTTTTACAGAATTCTATTGCTATGTCTTCTCAAAATAAAAATGAAATTACATAATTTTAAAAAAATCCAATTTAGTTCACTGCAGGCCTTTGGTGAAATCCTTATTGACTAGCATTGAGACAAGATTCAAAGACGTATTAGATTGGACATCATGCGATTCAAAAATGGCCGTGATTGCATCGTTGTCTTACCAGCGTTTCAAAAACTCTTGATTCAGTGCTGTAGATGCCAGCTTACATGCCATCCTTACTGACTACTTGAAAGAAGCAGTGAAAGAATTAACACCAAGAGAAGAAGAATTAGGCATGCCAAGTATACTTCCCTTAAAAGATTCAAAGGAAGACAGTTTTTTCGATTTCGGGTCTACTGAGAAAGTTCAGTACTCTACAAATGCAGCAGGAGAGCTTGAGGTTTGTTTTAATCTACTTTCTTTGGTATAATCCCTTTAACATTTAACATTTTCAATGATCTTATCATAAGAATCTCTGTTTTAGGTACTTCATTATCTATCAGACCCGGATGTCAGGTTGGAATGTTTGATGAAATATCCAATTATAAAAAAAAGTGTTCATAAAATATAACACGCCCCTCCCCTCTTCAGCGCCCGTTGAGCGGTTATTTTCCTATAATTGACTAACACCCCAAGATGTTCCAACTGTCAGATGAGATGTTTGAAAAACGTGTCGTCCTAAAGTCAACTATGAATGACACTTAATCTTTTAACTTAGCTAAAAATTTAATTTAGTATGAAATTCTTTATTTGAGTATAGAAAATGATTTTCCAGATTAACAGAAAGATTGTATCTATTTAAATTATCTGTTTTGTTTTTATATTTTTCATTAATATAAGGAAATACTTTTTTATGTATTAAATACATTTCTTTTCCTTAAATCCTTAATTTTCCTTCCACTCTCCCATTCTCTCTGTACCACCTCCCCCCCCCCCCCCCCGCCTGAGAAACGGGCTGACTGCTTTTTGGTATTCTTAGGACCAAACCATTGTGTGACTAAACTTCCGTAATAAACATTAGCTGTCCAATTAAAATCTCAGCAGACATAAATTTGTTTAAATAATTAAGATATTTTTAAATTCACTTTTTCATTTATTCCGGACAGCGAGTTAAAAAAATAATATCATCTTATTTAATAACTTCTCAGTAGGATGTTTTTAATTATAAAAAAATTCTAATTCTAAGATTTATTGTAGTTGTTCCATTATTTTTAATAAGTAAATTATTCGAATTATTTAGATAATTCAAATAAGCCAAACTATTCGAATAAATCATACAATTCGAATTAATTGAATAATTTCAATTAAACGAATAATTCATTCATTAGTTATTTATAACAATTAACTAGATTATTCGTTATTAGCTCGGGGCGAACAATTATTTGTTATTCGTTATTCTAAATAAAAAGTGCCCAACCCTGGTACCAAATACACTAGGTTATTTTATCTCAAAAAAAAAACTGCACCAGAATGCAAAATTAACATAATAAAAAAAATAAATAAAATAAAAATAAAAAAAACTCACTTGTTTCAGAAACTGCTTGGAATTGGTGAGAGTTGTTGAACCATAAACTATTCTCTTCATCGGACCACTTCCAGCTCCTGATTTACTCTGTAAAAGAATTTTCACATTAATATTTTTATTTCTATTCTAGCATACATTTTTTTTTCAGATCATAAATGAAAACATATAGTATCCCACCTTGGCGTAGTCCATAAGGTTTTGATATTCAATGTAATTGCCACCGCCAACAACAAAAACAATGGCTTCATTAGCCATCGTTTTATTCCTAGCAGGATCGACTGATCTAAGCTGCTTTGGATCGAAATATCTATAATCATCACATCCCTTCATTTCCATCAGCTGATCAACTATCCTTGTCACTGGTAGATTCTGTAAATTAGATCACAACGGTTTAGTAAAATTATAGTTTTAATATCAACATTCACACAATATGTATGTGTCTAATAGTGTAACTGATCAAAACACATTTTTAATATTAAAATAACTAAATTTAATAATTTTAGGAACAATAAGTAATTAATACAATTATAAAAAATTGTTCACACCCAGTTTTAAAACTTAAAATTCAATAAATATAATTTAATTATTGAAACATTACTTAAACAGGCAGTAGAATATTTAATACATAGGCTGGAATTTTTGCAACAATTTTATCAACTTTTCTAATAGTCCAGGAGCCAAAGACAATAAACCTGTCATGATAGGCCTCCTAAAAAAACCAACGCTTATCTGAAAGATCATCAATTATTGTGTAAGAAAAACCACTGCTGCCGTTTCCACCGCAGGCCAAGATGGCAACAGCAAGTAAAATAAGATTCAGGAAAAAACTGCCAAACTTTTTTTCTCAACAGATCATAATGTTTTTTGGGAGTGCTGAATCAGAATCTAAAGTTTGCTACCACGGCAGCCATCAAATCGCAAAAAAAAAAAAATGTCCAAAATAGCTGTATTTGTCAGTTTTTACCTGTAAGAAGACAACAAAAGCTTTTTCGAAAAATGTCTTTATATAGTGAATTGTAGCTGGAACTAGTACCTACAAAATGAAAAAAAAAACAATTCTGAAATAAGACCATTTTTTGCTTAGTTATGGTCTTGGGAACATTTATCACTTTAAACTCTGAAAATCTTCAGCTTCATCCCAAAGCTGGTTGAATTTATTAACCAAAAATTAGATTTCATACATGAAACTTAGATCAAATCTCGTAAAATACCAATGCCCAGCATGCTGAAAACCCTATACTGTTGTAAAATCCATTTTTTTTTTTGGCACATTTTTTCGGATCACAACTCCGAAAATGTATGTCTGATCCAAAATTTATTTCCTTCATCTGAAAGCTGATTAAATTTATTATTGTATTCTAAATGAAACTTTGATTAAATCTCATAAAATACCCATGCCAACTCTGAACTGAAAACAGCCTTCTGGAACCTTATTTTACTGGCTGCGACCATCTTGTCCTGTTTTTGGAAAAGGCAGCAATGGTTTTTCTTATACAAAAATTGATGATTTTTAAGGTAAGCTTTGATAGGAGACCTATCATGACAGGCTTAGTGTCATCGGCTCCTAGACTTTAACAACAAATACTGTTTACATTCTCAGTAAATAAAAAATTCTCATAAACAACTATTAAAATTAATAAAAGAACCAAAATGTACATTAAAACATTATGTAGTAAAATATTACATCCTTGGCTATTCTCCTTCCAGACAAATTAGTTTTCGTTCTTCAGGATTTAACAATTTCAAGATGGTGGAAGGACATCCTTGGCCACTCTCCTTGTCTAACGCATTCATCGGGAGGTAGGAGAAAGTCTCTCGACCCTAAAGACCACTTCTCGTTGAAAGTTTTTACTAAATTGGCACAATATAGGACTGTGGTGGGATCAAGAGAGGGCTCCTGCCAATATGAGAGTGAAGGATACTGGTTTCAGATCTGCCAGAATCTGATAATTTTTGATGTCCGAAGGATATCCTTGGCCATTCTCCTTCCCCACAAGTTAGTGCTCTGACAAACGGGATAGTGTTGATCAAGAAGACAGTGAGCGGAATAAGATGGAATGTTTTTAGGGTAAGAAGACTCACTTGGAGTCAGGTACATGATTAAGAAGGTCACTGAAGATCTCTTGGGCCCAAATCAACAATGAGAAAGAATCATTTATATAAGAAACTTTCAAGTCAAGTAATGAAGTGAATTATGATTTGTGGCAGAGCAGCAAATAGTTAATTGTTTAGAGGAAGAAAAAAAGAAGGTTGTACAATTTGTTTGTTTTTTTTAGTTCAAGTAAATAGTAAATTCTGTTGAAAAACTTTTAACTATAAAAAGTGAATGTTATATTTAAATATTAAATATTTTATTTTAGTTTCAAATATAATTATAAAAAATAACGTATCGTAACTTTTAATAAAATATTTATTGTAGTAGTAATTTTATATAGGTTTTATAAGATATTAATTTTTTGTTCAACCATATATATATATATTTTTTGTTTTAATTTCATTCAAATAATAAAAAAACTTTTGAAATATTTTTTCGCTTCAAAAATCTTCCAACAGTTTCCTTTCAGAAATTTTATGGAGAATATTTTTTGCTATATTAAATTTGTCATTAGGACCTACTGTTTAGAAGCTATATTGGTTCGATTGAAAAAAAGTCAGGTAATTTTTTTTTCGCCCTCAACAAAAATGTAACATTTTGACACACTCAAAATGCTCTGTTTGCTGGTATTGCTCAGATTAGAAATTTGATGACAGTTTCCTGAGCAGAAATGAAGAATATTTTTTGTAATATTACATGTAATATTTTGTTTGTAATATTTTTTGTATTTTGTCACTAGGACCGATCGTTTAGGATCTATATTAGTACAAATGAAAAAGTCACTTTTGAGACCCCCATTTTCTGTCAACTTCATTTTGAATAATCATTAATTGTTAATTCATTTTAATTATTAATTTGATCCTTTCAATTCTAAAATGTAAATCCGGAAAAGCAATAGATTATAGACATATGTATCTATAATCTTTTGTTTTTCCCAGTCAGAAAGTTTTTATTATTAAGATCCTAAAACTTCATTTAGTATAAAATAATGCTACTTACAAGAGGAATATTATAAAATATATATAAGTACAGAAATGAAAAGAAAACTAACGTGCTTTTTGACGACAAGGTTTTTCACTCCTTCCATTACAAAAGATGATCCCTTCGAAACTAGTTTTAGAAAACATGCTAACTGTCTTTGTACCTCCACCAGAATACTCACTCGGCATTGCGGCCATTTTAGCATAGGCCCTGAAATAGAAACAGATCCAATTAAATATATTTCAAATACAAATAAAATTTTTAAATAAAATCATAAAGAATGTGGTGGAATGTTTGCAGTGTTTGCCACAGAGGCAGGTAGCAGAGTTTGTCACATGAACCCGTTTCATATAAGCTTCGTGTTGTCAATATTCACTCAATTCAATGACTAGTCGGCTTCTTTTGTAGTCGGCCATTTTTTTCATTTATATTTCAACATTTTAAATTAGGTAGTTGAAATGTTAATTGGCCTTTATTGATTATAATTTTTATTTGAGATTCATCTTAACAGTTTGTTAGTTATTTATTCTAGGAATAGGAACTTCTTCTTTTTTTTTTTTTTTTCACTTATTGAATTTTAAGAAAGATTATGATATTAACAAAAAATAAATTCGATAACTTTTAAAAAAGTGAATAAAGAACTTAGGTGACTAACTAATTTTTTTTAAAATACAATTTCGGTTTTATCTCATAATTAACCCTTCAGTGGTGGCAGGGGAGCTGAGTAACACCTTCTACCTAGTACTCAATTACTTGATTATTTTTTAAGTAGAAGGTCGCCGCACTAGGTATTCCCCTAGAAAACCCTCTCCTAACACCTAACTCCTTTTACACACAAACAACATCAGTTTGTTGTAAGTTATTCCCCGAAGATCTTAGAAAGTGCCCACAGTGGTCATTTTGCTCCCCTCGCCACCACTACAATACTTGTGAATTGTGCTTTTTTCTTTGGCATATATTTTACGTACGGTTGTTTTATTTTGTTTATATTAATATTATTACCATAAAAAAAAGCTATAAAATAAAGAAGGGATTTCCTCAAACAATTATCCTTTGCATTTAAAAAATCATATATTGAAAGTAGGAAGAACTCTTCAAGTATTTATACAAGTTTGATGAAAGTTATTCGAAAACATTTGAAAAAAGAAATCCTCATACAAAAAACTTTGGTCGGGTGAAAACTATGCCTTTTTTATCTACAAAAAATTAAACGCAAAACCACATAACAATGTAATCTCTGTTCATGTACACATGTGGAGAACACACACATGTATTGTGTTCAAATAGTTTTAACACCTATTCTTCCAAAGCTTTAGAAAATGCTAGTTCCAAAAATGAAAGTGAATATAATAATACATTATTATATAGTTTAAAATTCTATTTGATCAGGAAATTGCTTCTTTTAAAAATATATTTTGCATGAAATTCTGTTTCTTTTAAATACAATATGTTGTATTTAAAAGAAATATGTTTTTTTTTTGGAAATGTGAGTGTCTTTAAATAGTCCTAATAAACGATATAAAGCATATTATAAGTATCTTTTTGATGAATTGTACATAGAAATTACAGGTGTCACTTTGCTTCCTTTGCCACCACTGGCGGAAAAAAATGAATGCCATTACTGATAGTTAACAAATATTAATTCTTAATCGAAATGTTATATAAATATCGGAACATGAAAAGAAAATAGCTATTTTAGCAATTTATATATATTTTTTATAAAAGCTATTTATAATTTATACAATCATTGCATTCCAAATTTTATAAATAACTTAGAAATAGTAGCTAAGCTAAGTAAATTGTTGACTTTCACTTTATTTTTCTAAAAAAAACATTCCGCTACAGACTGACCCTTTTGCAAAAAACAGAAGAAAAAAAAAAAGATAAACAAAACACTGTAGCTTCTATGTACTAATCGCTATAAAGCTGTAAATAAAATGCCTCAAACATTTCTGATGTCCCCCGAATTCCTTCGGAAATTGGCCCTTTTTGCTAGCAGACTAGTCAGTCAGTGACTATTCATCTAAATTTTGCACTATTAATTTTGTCATGGCTATTGAGTGTAATGGGTGGTAACAGCATGATAATACAGCTATCATAATGTGATCACCAATTTATGTATCATAAAATATATAAAACTGATATTTGATTATTTCTATATAGTGCTTGTTTTATTACATATTTCTGTGCCTAATTAATCGATATTCTATTTATTAAATGATAAATGTAACTAATCAAGAATAACTTACTTCCACCGTTTGATATAGTTTAGCGCATCTAAATCACATCCAACAGTTTGAAGAGCCTCGGAATATTTGTTGAGGTCAGTCTGGAAAAAATTCAGAAAAGATTTAATAACAGACTGATAAAATATTCAAAAACTACAGAATTAAATTGACGTATAATCCTTCGAAAATAATTTAATAAAACAATATGAATCAATATATTCATTGGTAATTGAAAATTGAGATATTTCTGTTGAAAAGCATCAAAAATGTGTTGTGTCTGTACAATTTTTTTTCAATCCTCGGTACAGGAACTGGTACCAAAAAAATCAATTCTCGATTCTCAGAACTGATACCACGTTTAAAAATAAATTACTATAGCGAATCAATATCAAATAATAAGAGCATGCCAGAAGTATTAAAAAAGGGGTAATCATTAAAGAAATAAATTAATTAACACCATATAGCATTTGTTATTTACAAAAAATAATACAGAAACTTACACTCCAGACAATATTAAAAAAATTCATTTTAAAAATTCTTATTTGGATTTTAAATTATATTTAAGTTCATAATTATAGTTCTCAGAAGACAAAAGGCCATTTAGAATAACAAAACAGTACAATGAAAAATTGATCTGTTATTATAGTTAAAGAAATATCCTTTGTAATAGTTACTTTTTCTTCTTTTTTTTTTTAGGGAGTAGAATCGTTGGATAATAATTAAATAAGTAGGTATCACAAATCTATTATCAAATTTGCCGGTATTGATCGGTTCCTAGGAATCCACTTTGGATCATTGATTCTCGATACCAATTCTTTTCTTAAGAATTGGTGGAATCGAGAATCGACACTAATTAGAAAGAAAAAAAAACAAAAAATGAAAGGGGTTAGTTACAGGATAATTAACTTGCCTCGGGGATCAAGTCAGTGCAGATATAATAAATCAAGAATAGCCTCATTTTGTCGTCTGGAGTGCCTGTTTCGGTGTCGGTCAAAATGTCTAAAAGTGACTTCTCTAATGTGGTTCCAGCCATTATCTTTTCTTCATATTCAAAAAGTGTATCCAGCCTTCGAAGTTTTATGGAATTTAAAACAGCTGTAAACAGAAAGAAAATATTGCAACATTAAAACAAAACAAAAAAATAAAAATGTAACAATAAAATGAATTTATCTCTTAATATTTCCTTCTTCTAAGGACCGAAATCCAAAGGATTAAATGGGAAGAGAGAGTGTATTTTTTAAAAAACATAATAATTCAAAACAACAACAATGGGGGTATATCCTTCCAATTTTTTGATGGCCGAGGGATATCCTTGGCTACTCCTTCTCGACAAATTAGTTTTCTGAAAAATGATTAAATTCCTTTGGATTTCTTTCCTTTTGGTTCTTGTCTAACACATTCGTCGAGAAGTTGAAGATAGTCTCTTGATCCTACACAGGAATATACCTACATATTTTAACATTTAATTATAAAACATATAAAGGAGACTTATATTTTGCAATTACCGGTAGCAATTGTTGTGTGCATGTCTATTAGTCTTTTCTTTTCCAGAAGCTGCGGCAGAGAGTTGACTGCTGATGTAAGTTTGGCTGTGTTATCTGTCATCATTGAGAACGCAGCATCACTCTCATTGTCTAACCCCTAGAAAAGTTAAGGAATTGAAAAGGTGTTTTATAAATCATTTTTTTAATTTATTTTTTATATAGATCACAATCAGTCATGGAATCAATGTAAATCGTGGTTTAGATCAAGATTTCATAAACCTTTGGCTATAGTGTTTTATAGGTTTGGTTATCTTCTAGTTTTGTTTCTTCCTCGTTTGTTTCACCAGTATAGTAATATTTCTGTATAGTGTACTATAGTTCGACTATAGGATAGTAAAATTTTGTGTAAAGATTACTATAAGTAGAGTTCATGTGAACATATATGCAAGCTAACTATACCTATAGTAAAAACTATAAGCTAGTTTTCTATCCCGTGTGTAGATAGAATATAGATTATGAAGAGTTAAACAAAATAATTTTATATACACCTACTTATATTAGCATCCAAAGTCTCAATGCATAGAATTTTTTGAACCTTTAATTTTTAAAGATTTATTTACAGCGGCATATTGGCTAAATGAAATTAAAAAAAAATTATCACCATTGATGCTTTGAGCCTCTTAACTTCATCTTCTGATGCTCTGTATTCTTCTACAGCTCTTCCTGAATAGCTTCTGCCACATTTGGGAATGGACTAAAATGAAAATAATTCAAATATGATTTATAAACATATGATACAAATATATCTGTCATCCCATTGAATAAGTGGTTAAGTCGAATTTTGACTAAGATGAATTAAGTGACTAGAAAGGATCATGAAGGTTTTTCTTCATAACGAATAAGTATTTAAGTAAGATGTTCATATTAAAACATAGTTATTTAAAATAAAAATCTTACTTAAAGACTTATTCACCATGAAGAAAAAGCTGTACGATTCTTTTAAGTCAATTTACTCATTTTGGTCAAAATTCGACTTAACCACTTATTCACTGGGATGATAAATATATAATGAGTTCAAATTAAAAATATAATAGTTATAAAAATAAAATTTTGATTTGAAGTATTCAACGATAAAATTACCTTCCTTTGTGCACAGCCCAGAATTTATCTTTACTATCCAGATCGCAAGCTCTGGCTTTCGCTCTCGCACCGCCTCCGGGGGATTTCCCTGCACTTTCTTCTACGATGAGCCTGTTCAAAGAGAGATCAAGAACATCGTGGCAAAGAGCCTGGTAAGTCCATGTGTGATGAAGGGGTGTTGCCATATCAACGTTCCGATCCAAAACAATGAGCAAAGGTCTCTGAAAACTGTTTTTCTTGGTGACATTAGAATTGAAAATCAAGTGATCAAAAATTAAGTTGAAGAATAATAAGTTAATTAAGTAAAACTTAGCTTTACAAGCACCTTTGATAAGGTGAACTCGCAAAATAAGATACAGCAACTTGAGTATATGTATAACGGTGGTAGTATAAAAGAAGTTTTTAAGTCAAATTACCTTCAAAACCAGTTAACTACTGATCTTCATATTAAGATTTTATCATCTGATTTAGAGAAAATTTGGCTGAGTTGTGGTTCTTAAGAATGCTTTCAAGTACCTATTTAAGCTAAGAAGTTATTTTTAGAGAAATTACAGGATTTAGGAAAACGATCAAAAATTCTCTAATGACAAATGCACAATTTTATTTAACTTATAGACTCCTTTATGGCATCAAGGATATATAATAACTAGGGCTGTGAAATATATGCATTTGCATATTTCTTGTAATCAACTAAAACATCTAATATCTTCAAAATGTATATGTTTTTAGGCATTTGGAATCAATTTGAGCTATTTTTATTTTGCATATTTTGAACTCTAATTGCATATTTATCAACATATCCAGCAAAAAACATTTAACATTTGATTTTTTTTATATTTCTAATCAGACAAAAAAATCTGATAATTTCTTGCTCACTCTACTCAAATACTTAGAATATTGCTTTGCTTTTCTGATTTCCCCTCTTCCTACCATCATTGCACTAACCAGTCTCTCACGCCACCAAGACACATCATTCATTAGCTGTTTATTTATGTACTCCTAAATACCGAAAATCACTCTTGCAAAGACAATAGAGTTTTTTTAAATGTATGCATGTGAATGAGACTTTAAACTCAATGAGACTCTTAAAGCTGATGGAAACATTTTATATTATGTTTGTTTTGAAAAAGTTATATTAACTACTGCACAGTTATTAGTAACATGGCACATAAAAATAGCTAAGCACAAATAAAATGAAGCTAAGAAGTCAAAAATTGAACAAACTTTTATTACACAAACTGCCACTGATTCAGTAGTTTTGATATAGATTTATAATGTACTTTAGTTCGAGCTGAAATACCCATCCATAAACTAAGCTACTTAAACTTTTATAGCGCGTTATTTTTTTTTCTTTTTTTTATATTTGCCTCATTTTATTGTTTTTTTAATTGTTTTATTCCTATTGTTTTCCTTTTCCCCACAATTAGTTACTTAAAATTATTTTTGTAATTATGTATAAGTATGTATTGCATTTTTATTTTAATTTTTCTAAATAGTGTGATAGTGCATAATTGCATATACATAGATGCATATTTTCCAGCTTTTCATATGATTTTCAGCCGTAATAACAACCTTACTAATCATTTCTTATAAATGTATAATAATGTTTTACTTCATTATCTCGTATTATCTTGTATGGAAGGCAGGCTAGGTATTATTTATTATCTTTTGGCAGCAAATTAAATTCCATTTTTGAGTATTTCACACAGAAGCAGGGGCAGAGTTACTAAAATAAAGTGATACCATTTATTTCTATCTAAGTACATATTAAAATGATTGTTTAATAACAACATACATTATTCAGAATATTTATGTGAACTATTTAATTTTTTTTTATATACAGTAGGACCTCACTAATCCGACCCATATAAAGGAAATATAAACGTAATTTATATATACTAACAGACTAATATGTTTGCATAGATATATGGTAGCCAGCTTTTTAAAAATAAAAGCTTTGGCTATAATGACTCTTTACTGTGTTAGGTGAGAAGCAGAATAACTAACCTTTAAAATTTTTCATAATATAGTATGCTCTTAAAGTTGTTTTTAAGGACGTATAAAAGTTCCACTTTTTGAGAGTTCCAAAAATTTGAAAGCTAGTATCTTAGTCTCCGTTTAACCTAAAGAGCTCATTTTCTGTTCAAATTGTAGAAAATTTAGTTTGGTTTAATTTTGAATACAAAAAGTTTTCCTTTAGAACCAACCATGGAGCAGATATTTTGGTAAAAAGTAGAAGTATCTTTGATGCTACCAATTAGCGAGCAGTGGCATTTTAAGGTATAAAGTTTGGATTTTAGCACACAAGCAAAACACTAACAATATATTAATTAATCAAAACTACTCAACCTTTTGCACACCAAAGTGTACAATTTTACTGGACTATTAGGGATTCCTCGAAAATATCGTCCCCCCATCCCTAACCCAGTGGGAGGGTCGGATTAACTGGAGAGTCGGACTAACTGGAGGAGGATTAGTGAGGTTCTACTGTGTATCAAACTTAAATACAGTACAGCACATCCCATCTGGTCTGTTCAGGACCAAACCCATGCTGACTACTTGTTCAGCTGCTTAATATGAGGTTTCATAAATACGAGGGTAAGTCAATAATTATCCGCAATATAGCTATATTTTTGTTTATGTTGGCAGTACTGTTCTTTTGTGTTGATGGCGCATGCTTTGTTTATTCGTTGTTATGTTTATGTGCGTATCAAGCTGGTAGGTTAGTTTTGTTATCGCTGTCGTGCTGTTAATAATGGCCGCTCCACTTTCTATTTGCACCAAAGAAGAGCAACGTTCAGTGATCCGTTTTTTGTGGTCGGAAGGTGTATCAGGGGCCGAAATTCATCAAAGACTTTTGGTACAGTACGGGAACAATTGTTTGCCACAACGGAGTGTCTATGAATGGATTGAAAAATTCAAAACACAGTGAACAATAATCAGTGAACGTTACAGTGAGATGCTTACTGCTAAGCTGAAGCCTGCAATTCGAAGCAAACGCCGAGGACTGCTGTCAAAAGGCGTTGTGTTGTTGCACGACAATGCCCGTCCGCATACAGCTGCCCACACTGTAGAAACGCTCGCTTCAGAAACTCAATTTTGAAGTATTGAATCATCCTCCATATAGTCCCGATCTCGCTCCATCTGATTTTCACTTGTTTGGTCCACTCAAACAGGCAATTAGGGGCCGTCGATTTGCCTCGGACGAAGCATTGAAAGAAGCGGTGCATTCCTGGCTCGCATCTCAACCCAAAACCTTCTTCCATGAGGGCATCAGGAAACTTGAACAACGTTGGACCAAGTGCGTTGAAAAGCAAGGGGACTATGTCGAAAAATGATGTACTTGTAAGTTTCCTATTTTATTTCAATAAAATTTTATAACTATATTGCGGATAATTATTGACACCCTCGTATACTGAAAGAGAAAAAAAGATTTAAACTATGCTCCGCAGAATAATTTGTCAATCCAGGACTTGCTAAGAGTGATTTTGCTGTATAAAGATAAAGAGAGTAAATATATTATGAATAATTTCTATTAAATACCTGAAATTTCCAGCTTGAACGGTGTCCATGAGCAATAAGCTATTCCTAGTGTCTCTTAGATTTTCTCTAAGCTTCTTATCTAATTTCTCTGCAACCATTTCGGCAGCATTTCCTCTAGGACACCGGATAATAGGTACTGTGCCTGCGATAAAAATAAATCAAACTAAGATATAGACATCTAATTCAAAGAAAATAAATGCTTTTCAGTTTTCATGAAAATGAATGAACTCTACAAGCAGTTTATTACAGACTTCATCATTATCATCTTATCGCACTTTGGTCCTTGTAGAACCATGATCTCCACCACAATCCTCTTCCATTCAGACCTGTCCTCAATTGCCCTTCTCCATCATCTCACACCAAGAGTCCAAATATCCTCCACATCATGAAGTTGATACCTACCGCTCCTTCTTTTTCCACCTGTGTATACATCCTTATCATCTTATCCTGCCTCTCTTTATATTGGCTACAATATCTGAGGCAGCATATAGGGTCTTAAGTTCTTCATTCGGGAAAGATTCTTTACCCCATCTTTACTTGGACCATATATTGTTCAAAGGATTTTCGTTTCCCACATGTATAACAATCTTTCTTCATGTAGCGCCAAGGCTCGCCTTGCTTCCGTACATAACAACCGCTTATAGATTAGTATGATGCTTTTAATTCTTCTTTGTTACTATTATCCTCAGAGATAATAGTATCCATGTACATAAACTTTGGAACTCTCTTGAGTTCAATCTATCCCTCTTTCATTACCAAGTATTTGGTCCTATATTTATTAGAGAAAAATCTCAACAAATTAGTGTTTTAGGAAAAAACACATTTTTCCAAACCTATTATAATCAGAAGAGAAAAAATTTTTAAATTAGAAATTAATTTTGGGATCAAAATTAAAATTAATGAAACAATCGGCAGATGATATCTTCCATATGTAATAATTAAGATGTGCGAGACATAAGGAAGAATAATAGCCAGGGTAAGTCTTCCAGGATTTGGTTTATTTTAAGAGAATACAAGAGAAGATCTATCGTCCACATCATTTTCAATCTTCTTTCTTGTGTTTTCAGGCATTCACTTTGTGGTAACTTATTCTATGAATGTGTTGTTGTGTCCTTGAAATCGTTATCATTTAATAGTGAATAATAGACTTAGTTACTGAAATCATGGTCAACTCAAATTGATTCATTTTTAATTATTCTGAGGTGATTAAAGAATTTTAATTATATGCCTATTTAATTCAAAGCCTTCTAGATTAAAAATAAATAAAAGATTAAACAAAAAAGAAAAAATACATACCTAATGTTGCGAATACAGAGAATAAACTATCAACAACTGAGTCCATAATACTGTCCATCTCAGTATCTTTAATGTCACCTCTATTTATAGCTGAAACAAGGGAACTTCTATGATATAATTAATTTTGATATTTTCAACATTAAATTGGTATTTTATAATGGCTTAAGAGTGTTAATAAGGGAAAAAAGTATGTTAGGTCAAAAGAAAATACATACATAATTAACATCGTTATTAATACAAATCGGAATGTATCAGGTTCATGAGGGGCCAATAAACTGTGGACCAAATTTTTTCGATAAGAACCATCCTGGAGAAAACTAGAGAGCACAATATCACCACGCACCACCTCTTTATCGACTTCCAAAAGGCATATGATAGTATAATAAGGGGGAGGAAATTTATAAAGCCCTATTAGAGTTAGGAACCCCGTCCAACTTAGTTCGTTTGATAAGAATAACGATGAATAAGGCGGAATGTGCTGTCCAAGTATATGGAGCTCTATCAAGAGACTTTGAAACTTACAAAGGCCTCAGACAGAGTGACAATTTTGCATGCCTTATGGCTGGAGTGCAAAGTAAGAAAGTCAGGTGTGCAAATTGGGGGCTGTTCATCAGTACAAATACTTGGTTTCACAGACGATTTGGAAAAAGCCTAGAGTCTGTGAGGGAGGCATTTCTTGCTCTCCAAGGGCGGCTAAGAAAGTGGGTCAGGAGGTAAATCAGGAAAAAACCAAGTACATGATAGCTGGCCCGCAAGTAGGGGGTCAGCAGGATGGCCAAATAATAATCGGAGACTTCACATTTAAACAATTTAAAGAATTCATTTATTTAGGGACGCAAGTGAACTCAGAGAACATGTAGCAAGAAATAAATAGAAGATTAATTGCTGCAAACAAGTGTTGTTTTGGACTCTTGAAGCACTTTAGAAGTAGAAACCTCTCACGCAAAACCTAATTCCAACTGTAAAAAACCTTAATAGGGCCTATTCTGACCTATGCCTCTGAATGCTGGATAATTTCTAGGATGCAGGAAACCTAACTCTTGAGGTTCGAGAGATAGATTTTAAGAAGAATTTTTGGACCAGTTTTCAAAGACAATACTTGGAAGCTGAGAACCAATTCAGAGCTTGCAAAGTTGTATCAAAATACAAATATTGTAAGATATATTAAAATTAGAAGGCCTGATGGACAGGGCATGTGGCGAGGATGAATCCAGATTAGGTCCGTAAAAAACTCTTAGAGGAAAAAATACATGCTAAAAGCAGAGTCAGCAGACCAAGACCGAGATGACTGGCGGTTGATGCTACAAGAGGCCTTAACTCACTATGAGTTGTAGCACCGATTTGATTGATTATTACAAGTTATTTATCTTGAGATTTATCACAAAATTGCAAAAAAATAAAAAAAAGGGAGAACTTGTAAGTAAAAAAAAGATTACTTGTATTAATAGGAGCATTAACTATAGATTTCAAGTTAAGAACCATAGTGGTCAATGAGATTATAAGGATTAATCCTGTATAAAGGGAGGCATGGTAGCTCAGTGGGTAAGGCGCTTGACTTCCATGCTCCCAGGTCTAAATTAGAGCCCAGCTGAAGGCAGAAAATTTTTGTTCCGTCATTTTAGTCGTGGATCCAATTCAAGGTCAGGAGAACCTCCTGGGGCACACCCAGCCTCTAAAAAAGTGGATACCCTTAATTGGGTGAAAAACCTGATGGTTGAGCATAATTTTGGTCAGATCTCCTCCTATGACAACCATTGGCTCAGTAACAGTACATCCTCACCTAAGTACTGAACCCAAGACCCTTCATAGGTTGAAGTGGTGCAGGTTTTAATACTGCTTATAAAAAGCTTGATATATATGGAACGGAATGCAAATTTGAATAAGAAAACATTCCTTATTAAAGTAATTATGCTAATTTAAAAGTAAATTAGATGAAAAATTATAAAAACTCACCATAATATGATACCTCATCACTACTTTGATGTTTAAGTATAAACATATCTTCTTCTAGAGAAATAAAATTAAGATACTGGTCAAAAACCTACAAAAATAAAAAATATAAATAATTTTGATCTGCATAATACTGAAGACAATATAAATGAATCAACTGACCTTATGGATATTAGAAACAGAATTCGCTTGCAACGCTGCTGAAGCAAGATCTTCTAGCCTCTGCCTCGAGAGAGGGGATATAAAGTTCAAGTGATAGATATCATAGACATTTCTCTGCAAATCTTGACTTATTCTGCCCAAGTTTTCATCAGTTGGCAAACAAAAATAAACAGCAGGAACATCAGGAATGGGATCTCTATCAGAATGTAGCTGTCTGCCAAAAGAACAATAAAAAGACACATATCAAAAATACTAAATAAAGGTACAATTATAATAAATTCAAGGCTCAAAACACATACACATGCAGAGTTACCCCAATTTCTCTTAGTTCTTTGACGGATATCAAAGGAGAAATAATATCTTGTCCACAGCGATCATAAATTAATATTTTCCAAACAGGTTCATTAGCTATCCCTTTGGATTCTGGTTGATTCAAATTCAGCATCTGCCTGAGAGCTCCTGTAATAAAAAGTAAAATATTAAAGTTATTGTGTTGATAAGTTCACTAACTTAAAATTTAAAATATTAACTGATCAATTAATTTTGAATAAATCAATACATATTATTTTTATATATAATTATAATTTAACAACAGTCATATTGCTATAATTTACTGAGTCATTAAGGTCCAGAAAAATAACATTAGTAACGCTTGATTTAACTTAAACATATTATGCAAGCAATAACATATTTGTTAGCAATAGAATATTATGTATCTAATATACTAATAAGCAGAATTAGTACAAAACATAGTGGTGTCAAAAATGTAAAGATTTATTTCATTCACAAATAATTTAACAATTTAAACGAACCTATCTGTTTATCCCTTAAGGATGTCATTTTAAACTTTAATTAATACCAATATCGCTACACAATGACAAACTTATCAGACTAAAGTCAATCCTTATGATCAGGAATTACTTGAGGCACTGCCACAACGTACACTTATAGCTCACGAACGAGTCGTTCGTTCAAACCTTGGAGGTATAACTGCTACGAAATACTTTCAGTTGTTAATTCTATGTAAAATTTAAATATTAGGATTAATATATTTATTATTGTAGAGTGTTATTCATTACAATACGACCTCTGTTGAAATCATTAATCATCATTGTTTAGAACCTTCTGGTGCAGCGTATAAATAGTTCTCGTAATTATTCAATGGATCAGTTGACAATATTAATAAACAAAGTAATGAGTTGTAACCATATATTGTTTTTACAGTATATTTGTAATTTAGACATCTCTGCACCATGTTTGTCTCTTTTCAGGTTATTTAAACACAAATAATGAACTTATATAATTCGATAGCGGACCTAAGTTATCTTCGTTATATTTACTGGAAATCATTTATCCATCAAAGATTTTAATGTAAAAAGAGAAAACAATTACAGTGCTATGGTCCATGCCTAACCTTGTCCTGTTCCACGATTCCCCAACATTTCTTCCGATCACCAGCCGCTCTCTTCCAGTACCTCACACCTAGGGTCTTCAATGTCTTCCTTCCAGCGCAACCTGCGCCTTCCTCTTTCTCTCTTCCCTCCTTTGGGATGCCAATTCAAAAGAGAAAATATTTGATTAAATTTACTAATATAGCCTTGTAAGAATAAATTCGTTGCGGCGAAGGTCTCAGAGCGCCAGGTAGAGGATTGATTCCTACCAGGGTTGATTGATATCGATCTTGTAATGATCCGACGAAATAAATCGCAGCATTTCCACTTTAGCTAAGAGAATTATGGAGACAGGAAAATCTGCAATTCACTTTTCATTCAAAAGATTTCGTTTACCCCTTGTCCAATATGGCAATTTTTCACAAACTGATAATCCTCAAATATTTTCTTCATATTGAACTGGCCATCATCTACTTTTGAAGTGATGATTACCTGATAATCTGCAAGCATGAGATTAGATAGAGTACCAGGTATGCAAGTTTAAAATGTCGTTTTAATTCCAATAGAATGCGCTCTTAGCCTATTGAAGGATTTGCTTATCTCTAAACGCTATTTTGTTTGTTAGTCATTTGTTTACAAAAGTCAGTTGTTTTTAAGTCGTTTACGTGGACGTATCATACCTTTCTTTGGTGTTAAAAATGTCTAATTTTAAGCACCCAAATAAAGAGCATTTGCGGCATGTCATGATTTTCTTATTTAATCAAAAGAAAAAGGCATCTGAATGTCATCGAATTCTTGTTGAGACTTATGGCGATGTTGCTCCAACCGTCAGGACATGTGAACGTTGGTTTCAAAGTTTCAAACGTGGTGATTTTGATGTTACTGATCAAAAACGAGAAAATCGACCAAAAAAGTTTGAGGACTTCGAATTGCAATCTTTATTAGACGAAGACAATACCCAAACCCAACAAATGATGGCAGAACAGTTGAATGTCACTAGGCAAGCCATTTCCGATCGCCTGAGAGCTATGGGAAAGATTCAAAAGGTTGGAAAATGGGTTCCACATGAATTGGACGAACGACAGATGGAAAAAAAAACGAAAAAACTGTGTGTGAAATGCTGCTTTTACGCCACGAAAGAAAGGGTTTTTTGCATCGAGTTGTAACTGGCGATGAAAAATGGATTTATTTTCAGAATCCCAAACGAAAAAAATCATGGGTAACGCCAGGACAACCATCCACATCGAGTGCAAGACCGGATCGTTTTGGGAAGAAGACAATGCTGTGTGTGTGGTGGGATCAGAAGGGAGTAGTCTACTACGAGCTTCTCAAACCCGGCGAAACAGTCAATACCGAGCGCTACCGACAACAAATGATCAATTTGAGTCACGCATTGATCGAAAAACGCCCAGAATGGGCTCACAGGCACGCCAAAGTCATTCTTCAGCATGATAACGCTCCTGCACATTCAGCCAGATAGACTAGGAAAACGATTTCTTCGCTTGGTTGGGAACTCCTACCCCACCCGCCGTATTCACCTGACCTGGCGCCTTCTGATTATCACCTCTTCTCATCGATGGGACACTCATTGGCGGAGCAACACTTCAACAATTTCGAAAACGTACGAAAATGGCTCGATGAATGGATTTCAAATAAAGATGAAGCATTCTTTTGGAATGGTATCCATATATTGCCCGAGAGATGGACAAAATGTGTAGAAGCGAGGGTCAGTACTTTGAATAAAATATATTATACTTTTTTTTAAATTACTGTGTATATATTTTAAGAAATAAACGACATTTTAAACTTGCATACCTGGTATGACTGCCAATATCCAATATGAGTATACCAATGTATTGGAAAAACGGCAGAATTATTCTTTGGTTACATAAATAACAAACCCATCTTCACCAGTGTCAGAATACAAGGAAGTTGTGATTCTTTTATGATCACGGTACTGATACTTTTATGAAAACTAAACCATTTATTTGTGCAGCTGTTTCTTTTTTCACATGGTTTCTGATATACTCCAGTGTCTGCTTATATGCTTATTGATAAATAATATGAATCTTCAACAGTATAGAATGGTAGGAATATTGAGTGTATATGAATGAATAGTTTTACATTAGTACTTAATTTTTATTTTTAACAACAGTGTTGCAGATGCAATAGATACTGTTTGCTATAATTTCTTCTGATAGCTATACCAATTAACCTTCAGTTTTTATTAAATTATAGTCTTATTATGCATATTTCAGATTTTTTTCACTTTATCTTCATAAAGCTATATACTTTAGATCAGTTACAAGAAACAATATATTCGGAATAATAATGTAATATATTATTTATTCTAATAAACTATTTCAAGGATATATGATTTGCCCTCTTCTTATTCTTCATATTCTGTATAAATATTTTTTCTCAAATAAAAAAAAACAAAACATTATTAGATGTCAATCTACCTATGAAAGAATGTACTATCAATTTTTCTGATACTGAAGATACTATACTATCAAGGAAGATATCCAAGATTGAGAAAACTGGAATAAACAAAGAATGCTGTCTTCAAACAATGAAAGAAATGGCACAGGATTGCTACATTTGGAGAAAATGGAGTGAGGTCAAACCTCCACCCTTGCGGCAACTTGCAGGTAGAGAAAGGAGTTTAAACAAAGATTTGCTTTAAAAAAAAAAAATTGCCTATTATTTATCATCTGAGAATAATGATATTAATTTGTTTTTTTAATTCTACTTAATACTAAAAAAAAAGCTACCTATCCTACAATCTATGATAACCAAGTGTGGAAAAAAAAAAACAACAACCATAAAACAGTTGATTATATATTTTCTTTGCAGGTATAAACAATAATAACCTGTACAACAAACACTCATAAAGAATCTAGGGTTCAGTATTTTAGTTAGGATGAACTATTACTGAGCGACTGTAGTAAAAGGAGGCGATTTTGGTATAAATCACACTCAACCACTAGGTCTTTTCCCCAATTAAGGGTAACAATGTATAGAGGCTGCATGTACCCACCAATAAATAAATAATAAGGACAACTATACATGATATTAAAACAGCAAAAAAAAAAAAGAATAAGTCTCTCAAATGCAGGCCCTCTCTTCCAAAGTAAATATTTACTGTGATGAATGTCTCTAAACTAGACTACTAATAAAGTCAGTAAAATGAGCCAAAACAAAAATACAAACCAATGAAGAAGAAAAATAAGGAAGCTGTAGAGTAGAAGCTTTTCTAGAATAGAGGTGACGTTATTACTTAATCTTGGATAGGATACTTACATTTACATTCTCTAATCTGTTAAATGTTTCTTGATTGACAATGTTTCTTGTTGTTCCTTCATATTTTAAGATGACTACTGAACCACTGAACCAATCTGTACCAATTTTTAACTACATTATCTTAACAGCTCAAGGAAGTTTTAGCGGCTATAAGATTAACTTAGGGATAAGTAAATTATGTTTTAATGATTATGTTTTTACATAATTTTCAAACACCTAAATATTACAATTTTAACCAGGCTAAAAATTACTGGGCGTGAAAATATCATTGAAGAAATAATGCTCAATTGCATACTTCAATACAAGATTTTTATCAATAAACAAAAAAAATTTCAATTATTAATTAAAATTATCTGTTCTTTACTTATAAGAGCGAGTGAAGCCGTGATGAGGATGCTAGTCAATTATAAAATCATACACAATAAATTATAAAAAAATCAAGTAACATACAAAAACAATAGCTCACTACAGAATGTACTTAAAACTAGATAAAAAACATTAAAATAATAAGGATTAACTAACTTACCATTGAGCATATGAAAGCTTAGAACGTGCCTCAAAGCTTAGAACTAAGTGTATTATACGTAAGAGAGCAATATAAAACCTTGGCTGGTAAAAAAATAAACATTTCTAATTTATTAACACACAAAATACGCTAATATTTACAACACATGATTACCGGTAACTTTTACACATAATTATGAAGAGGGATAAGCCTTGAAGAGTGAACAATCTCTCTACAAACGGGGCATTTATCTTGATTTTGAGTCCATTCAGCTATACAAGACCAACAATAAACATGGCCACACATTGTCGCAGTCGGATTTCTTAATCTATTCAGGCACATTATACATTTTTTAACAGATACAGTTCCATAAGTGGTAAATGTTTCTATTTCATCTCCAGATGTTGATTCAGGATCTTTTTTAGCATAATCGGAAATCGACTGCCAAGTATGTAAGATAAAATTAATGACAGTAATGATGCCGAGCATCCTAAATCCGATTAATGACTTTCTGTCTTTTAACCAATATCTTATTAAAACCTAAAAATCATAAACAAAATTTAAAATCAAAGATTATAAAAAAATAAATCTAGATAAACTTTATATGAAATACTTACGTAATTGACACCAGTTATTCTCTTTGAAATGTGATAAGTTCCCCAACTGCAGTAAAATATAGCTTTATGTAAAAGCGTAACAGATGGGAGTAAAATTTTCATTGAACCTAACCAAACCAGACATTTTTTTTTAAAATCAGTTCTTAATTCTTGATTCTGTTTTATATTGTTTTCTAATTCGTTAATGAATAAAAGTGACAGATCAGATCCATAGCAATGAAGTAATATCATGAGGACACGTGTCTGAAAAAAAATTATACATTTTATAAAATATTATACATATTTAAACAATTACACAAAATTTAATACTTAGGATTTCATTATGTTAATGTATTTTCATGTCACCATAATTAATATAACTGGATATATTAGCTACCCCAAAATAATACATTTCCAATCTAAAATCTACTCACCAAAGTTTAAATTATAAATGTTTATCATTATTGTCATATTTTAATAGAAATAAAAACACAGTAAATTCTTGTTTTTATTAACCAAATAGCACATTATTGGTGAACTTGATAGAAAAATAAAACCTTTACTAGTTGAGTTTTTGTTATCAATTTTTTATTATTTATTCCTAATGGAGAATGTAAAGCAATTAGATCTATAGCTAAATATACAATACAATACATAAAATAAGTACAATCAAGTTATATTGACAAATATTTTTTTTTATTTGACCTTTCAACATGAATAAACACACAAAAGTTTTGTTTCCTTTCTTCAGCCATTTTACAGATTATTCCTGCGATTGACTTCTCCGCAGTAGCAGCACTATTTTTTCAGATTATCATGAGCTTAATTCACTGTTTAAATAAAATATAAGATCTCAGTAGACCAATAAAAACAAATTAAAATGAAATGAAATTGATTTTTATTATAAATAGAGCAGTAATAACTTTGTCCCTTAAGCAGTGCAGCACCTGATTCTTAGTGTTGTTCTTCTCAAGAAATAATGTGATCAGCATTGTGCTCCAACTTCATAATTTATCCATTAAATAAAATCGTTTACTAAAAAAAAAATTATTTACATTCTGTTTTACATAGTGCATTTTGATAGTTAATTGCTACGTTTGGATTGAAATGGTTGTGGTCCAAAAGGAAACAGGAAACAGTGACATGAAAGGGTTGAGAAGATAAGGAATGGGAGCTTTATTTTCTTAAGTATTATAAAGTACAAAGTCACCAAAAAAGTGTTGTCTTCAGAAATGGAGATAAAGCAACCCTAAGAACAAGAAGAGATGTGAGTTATAGAGAGACCATAGATGAATTTTAAGCTGGCATAAAGGTTCCTAATACACTATACATTTAAAATCAATCTGGCATAAAACAGAACATACATTTAGAGGTTACAAATCACAGAATTTTAAGGAGTATTTGGATAGACTTCCTGTTGATCAATTGCCATTCATGGTAGCAATTAAAAGCAATAATTGAGGTAATGAAAATATAGTAGAGGCTAAAGAGATAGTTTTTAACTGATGAGGAAGGCCT
Organism: Euschistus heros; assembly: GCA_003667255.2. Taxonomy (NCBI): domain Eukaryota; kingdom Metazoa; phylum Arthropoda; class Insecta; order Hemiptera; family Pentatomidae; genus Euschistus; species Euschistus heros. Next base: position 61,633 of record RCWM02000500.1, read on the forward strand.
TAGTTTTCTCTAAGTAATGTTTTAAGTTATTGAAGATAGGAAAAATAGTTAAAATTCTTACCACTAGTGAAGGTACGGACTGAAATGAATCATCCACTTGCAAAATTCCAGTGTATTCTTCTCCAAGTGTCTGAAGACCCAAAAGCGTTGTGTTACCAAAATAAAGTAACTGGCCAATTTGCTGAATAACAGTCTTGTATTTTATCAGTAACCGAGGGCCTATAAATTAAAAGGTAATGTATTTAATTGACTGTGGTTATATAAAAAATGCTTACCCCTTCATCCACTATTTAACCACATAAATCTGGCAATAGTAAATAGAGCTTTTGAATGTATGAATCATCAATGGCATTGAAAATTGTAAAAAAGTAAAATACTCTTGTCTATCTGTTAGATTTATAATGATCCACTTCCTACAATTGGAAATCAGCTTCTTCCATCTTCATCTAATTTTTACTGAATTATTTTTTTTTCTCTTCAGAAGTTTTAATAACAATAATTCATATTTTTAAGATTCTACAGCATTTAAATTTGTTTTACATAACAAATCTAAAATATCAATTTGTCACAGATTAAACATTACCAGAATGTGGGTCAAATACCAATTATAAAAACTCTTGAATACCAAATAAACACCATGTAATATTTATTTTAGTACTGATACATTTACACCTAAATCAAAATAATGTTAAAATAACATTCAGAATGTTTAAGAGTTTCAAGTCGAGTATTTCTTTTAGATAGACATCTCACATTGTTACAGCATTTCATTGATCATAATGAACAATGTCACCCACTCAAGAGATAAAAACCAATTTAAATTGACACTAATTGTTGATGTTTAATTGTATGATTTAAATATACATTAATCATAAAATAATGAATGAATGATGTGGGTTGTTTTGCATATTCTATAGTATTAACTAAAACAAAAAGTTTTTACCAAGCAAACTAAGGAAAACATCTTCACATAGTTTTTGCAGTTTTCGAACTGCAAATTCATCCTTTTGGGAAGACCTTAATATCTCCGCTGGACCTGCTTTTACTAAAACCATGGTTTCCAAAACTGTTTCTTTTTATCAATTAAAGTATATTTAAAAAACAACACTATTGGTGTTGATACAAATGCAATCATTAAAGCCTAATAAATATACGGTAACAAAAAGAACTTTATGGAAAATTTAATCAATTCCACATCAGTTTAATGTTCTGTAAGTAATATTGTAAAGATATTGAAAAATTAAAACTGGCTTCATCATGAATTATCAACCATAATTTGCCTCTTAAAGGCGAAGTTCAAGTGTTTTGACAGTTAAAAGTCAAAGAGGTAATATTGTAACAGTATAAAAGAAAATAGAATAACAGAAGTCGATCATTATTTATGTCACTGCCATGTTTTTATTTCTTCTTAAATTTCTCCTAGGGTTTAGAATATCTTTTTTTAAAATATTCTGTTTATCTATTTCTATCTCTTATTCTATTTATCTAATTTTTCATTAATTAGTTACAAAGGAGGTAGAATAAACTGTAATGGAGGTAAAAATGTTTCATCCACCGATTTTTTTAATTCGAACGTTCAGCACCTAGAACATATGTAATAATTTAATTTTAACTATTGATACAGTAGAAAATACATTTGTCAACTTTTAAAATTACAATAATTTTAAACATTTAAAAGTGTTTTTCTAAAGATGGATCGCAGTAGTGGTCAAAAAACAGATTTAAAAGACTGTTTAACGGTTTTACTGGTACGGTTTGTATCATGTGTTATAAACGTAATATTATAATTAGTCTTTAAAAGTTTGTAATTTTATAAATTATTAAGTAAGAAGAATTAAACAAACCGTGTAATTATTTAAATGAGTGAATCTTGGGCTTTCTCTTTACCTCTGGGTTACTACATAGGGCAGAGGATTAAGGTGCGTTTTCGTAGTTTCATATAGCATTCATTTCGTGTAATGGAATATTAGTCACTTGTGCGTGTTATTTTCAGAGAAATAACTGGTTAAAATCGCGCAAGCTTAATGTGCTTGCTATTCTATTCTGATCCAAACATATATGAAGCGACAAATAGTTTTAAGCGTTCCACACACCGAAGCGAAAATAATCGCGGAGCTAATATCGCAGCGCATAGATCAGTTCCCCTCTATTTACGAGGTGACTAGTGGAAGTGCAGAGACTTAGGCGAATATCCGCCATTTCGTGCAACGTTTTTATCGGCCACAACCGTTGTTCTTGGCAGACAGCGTTTTTATTCACTCCCTTGTGTACCGTTAATAATTCAACTTTATTAATTTTACTTATTGCTTCTCACCTTGATGTCGACTGAGTAATTAATAGAAGTGAGAAAACATCCAATTTTATTCTATTAAACTAAAAAAGAATACATAACATACATAAGAAAGATAAAATTTCAATTTCAATCGCCAATCATCTTGGAAGCAATAGTGGTACCTCACCCACAATGTTTTGGAAAATAAAGAAATACTATAATAACCAATAGTAATCAATAAGTTGTTTCTTTCTCACTCTGCTTTCTTATAAATCGGGGTGTTAATATAATGTTCATATTCTAATGAAATTGAATTTTCATTCCGAATTTTTTGGAAAAGCATCTGAAGGATCCTCTGCTCCAAACTTCATGAATACAGATGAGATGTTATCCCTACCTTTTGTCTTTTGTAAATTCATGTAGGCCTGTGCATATTTTAATCCGTCCTCTACAATACAGTCATCTATATTCTAAAATCGTTCTTTGGGCATTATTCTCCTTAATCTATTATTAAATACTGTTGGTCCTTCACCCATCAAAATGCCTTCACTGTATAAGGGTTGTCAATTTATTTCCCAAAGACACACTAGGATTTGTACTATGAGCTATACCGGTAATAAATCATTTTTATTTGGATCAACATTAAACGGTGCTAATTTGTTGAAAGACATTTAAGCAAACCTCTTATTGCTATAATAATAGTTTTTTTATGCCAATGAATTGTTGGGAGTAAATAAAGGAGATGTATATTTTAGTATATGTACTCGCTTCGGCGGTAAAATTGGAACGATACAGAGAAGATTAGCATGGCCCCTGCGCAAGGATGACACGCAAAATCGTGAAGCGTTCCACATTCCACTTGGAATGGGAGGAAAAATGATCAGGTTACTAAAAAAACTATATGATCAGTCCTCAATGAGAATTAAGGGGGAAAGGGAGCTTTCAGAAGAGATTGACATAACCTCAGGCTTACTCCAAGGAGAAAGTCTTAGTCCTACTCTGTTTGTTCTATTTGCGTCGGACATTACTGAATTCTTTCGTACCCGAGGGGCTGTAGGTATTGGCATTGACCATGGTCACGATGTAATGTTGCTTTTGTTAGCGGATGATATCGTCATCCTTAGCAATTCCTGGCATGGTGCACAAAGGAACCTCAACATACTTAGTGACTATTGCAATGAGAATCTGCTTACACTAAACCCAGCCAAATCCAAAATTTTGGTGTTCCACAAATCCCCAAAGATGAAGAAACTAAAGCCCCTACATTGGCAGAAAACACGGTTAGAATATACAAAGAGCTACACTTATCTGGGAGTGCCCTTTACCTCGTCAGGACGATTTGAGAAAGCTGCTGATTACTTTATGCAGAGGTCTTCCATTGCAATGACTAGGGTGTTGGAGATTTTAAGGAATGGCAGGAGTGACTCGTGGGAGACTAAAACCAGACTCTTTGACTCAAGTGTGGCATCAACTCTACTTTATGCCGCTGAAATATGGGGTCTTCGATACCTGGAAGTAATAGAGAAAGGCCAAGTTAATTTTTTTTAAGTCATTGCTTCAGTGGCCAAGATGTACGCCGAACTATATCACACGCCTAGAATGCGGGAAGTATCCACTCAGTGTTCAAGTGCTGAAAAAAGTTGTCAACTACTGGACAAAGTTGAGCTTGATGGAGGAAGGGCGCTTACCCAGGCAATGTTTTAATAGACTTCATACCCTTGATGTATCTGAAGGAAAGTCTGACGAAGCATACAATTGGGTGACCCAAGTAAAATCGATTGCAGTTGAGTTGGGTTGCCAAAACTTTTTCTCAAGAGTACTACCCCAAGGACTGAGCACGTTTAAAGAAGACATCCTCGAAAAGATGAAGAACCATCAGTTTTCAAAAGATGTAAACAGATTTTTGAATTCCACCAACAACCCTAGGTATAGAAAAATATGCAATTTTAATATAGCAAGCCCGGAAGATTACATGCTGTTTCAGACAAATTTTAAGAAAATCAGAGTTGTGGGTCGCCTAAGAGTCTCAAGCGGGGATTACCTAAAGGTGTTTATAAAGGACACAACACTAATTATGAAATCCAGCGAAGCCTGCATGGCCTGCGGTGGTTTGGTGTCTGATCCCTTGAGCCATTTTTCTCACTCAGTGCATCAAATTTGAAGAGCAGAGGAAAAAAATCTTAGGTACATACATTTCTGAATCATTGTCTATAGAGGAAATCTTAAATGTAGATTGTATTCAAAAATTAAATAGACTATATTATTTTGTAATATGTTGTGCCATTGACTGCAAAGCTAAATGTTTTTTATTTTTGGAATAGGGTTCTGACTATGGTCTTATTGTGGTTCTTTTCTAAATTACTGGGTCACTGATTCTCTGATTCTCTTAACCTTTAATTAAATTCAATAATGACTAAATATGGCTTGGTGGGAAGTTATAAATCTGTAATTCTGTATACCTTGTAATTGCATTGATCTTGTTATTAAGTTGATAATTATTTTATTTATTATTATTTATTATTTTATTTTTTTATTTATATATATATATATATATATATATATATATATATATATATATATTTTTTTTTTTTTTTTTTTTTTTTTTTTTAAGGTAAAAGTGTCTAAACTATTTCTTTATATTTGTAGTACTTATATAATTTAATATTATCTTTACAAAGTCCTAGTGCTGCTAGACAAAAAATAATTGTTTTATTTCGTATGTTATTTGTACAAGAAATATCTTTTGCAAATAAATAAAAAATATTGATTGATTGATTGCTTTAGAAATAAAGGAGAAGAAACTAAAAAAAGAGTAAATAAAGGAGATGTATGGAGGCAACATTTCTACGGTCATATGGTCAGGATGAACCAGAGCAGAATAAATAGGAAGATCTTTGGGAGAATGTGGGGATATAAAGGAGTTGGGGGGTACATCGGGCAGATCAAGAAAGAAACGATGAAATTGGGGATTTCAAGTCAAGACTGTTTTGATAGGGATAGATATAGGGACAATTAAGGGAAATAAAGGTCCTTGTGGGTACCAAGGGGGTGAGGGGGAGGAGAGTATGGAGCGAGGAAGAAAGAAGAATGCAGTCTGAAAGAATGAAGAAGAGGGGGGGGGGATGTGTGCGGAGAGTTGGGAGGAAATGATATTCGCGTGGTCTACAAGGCTATTTCGAGTAAAAAAGAAAAGAAGATGAATATTTCTTTAATAATTATTTGACTGGTCATGTATACGATTCTGTTCCTGTGTTAAAAACTTCGGAATTATTACCAACAAGATCCTGTTCTTCTGACCTTTATACTCCTTTCCATAGAACTGCATCATTCCTTCCTTGCCATTACCCTCTGAAATTCCCTTCCTCCTGAAATCAGTAATGCTCATTCCCTTGGATCATTCAAAACCCTCCTATTCCGAACCTGCTCACAATCCAGACAGCCATTTACTAACAGGGGGATCATGCAAAATAATTCAGTTAAATCTGATACTAATGAACTCGCTCAAAAACTATTTAAAGTTGTTTTAGTTTATAATCCAATATTTTAATTGCTGTGTATTAACTACTTCTCAGCCAACTAATACTCTATCAATATTAATTTTATTTTGATCAATGTTTATAAAGTTTTATTTTATTCTTTATTTTCTTTGTCATATTTTTTAAATTGCTTATCTCTCTGATGTAAAAGCAGCCTCTAGTAATTTTTTTTTTTTATATTTGTATACGTACATATCTGTTTTAATGTTACAATAAATTTAAGTCTCTTCACTCAAATTTATTATTCTATCTGCTAAAAATGTATGTAGCCAGAGAACAGTAATATATCATGGAGCTTCTTTATTATTCTTAAGGGACAACTAGCCCTAGAATAAAGTTTATTTTTTCATTTAATTACAATGAACACGACAAGCTTCAATTTTAATTTTAATGGCAAGCTAACCAGGTAAACATTTTTTTTTTTTTTTTTTCTGAACCCTCAGAATCTAAAACATGATATTAGTGAACCTATATCTACAGGGTAAAGGAAGGATGATTTGTTAGCACCAGTTTTATTTAACATCTTACTCTGAACCATAATATCAAGCCTCTTTGGATGAGAGACTTAATATCTTCTATAAAGGGGCCCAATTGCTAGCATATACTGATGATTTGTAGGTGTCTCCTTAGTGTCAAAGATCCTTTTAAGAATCTGGAAAGGGAGACAAGGAAATTTCGAAAACATCAGCAGCTGCTAAGATTGACATCTTCGAGTATAAAATATTAAGGCGTAGTATAGACCTGTGGATGAAGATGGGGTATTTCGTCATAAAACGAACAGGGAGTTATATGCACTATATATGTGAACTTGTCTAGTCAGAATTTAACACCAAAGTGATTAAGGCATCAAAGGGCTCTATCAAGGTTACCAAGAAGGAATGAGAGGTCGAGTAAAGCCTCGGAGCAGGACAGTGTCTTGGAGGACCTCTGGAATTTTAAAGTGTCTAAGACTTGCTGAAGGCCATCAAGACTGGGAAGAGTGATTGAAAAGGCTAAGGAACACCTAATGCCTCTGTCATGCCTATGAAGAAGAAGTATTTTATTTAATACATTTCAGCAGATCAAGTCAAAAATGTTTTATAAAAGCATGTTGAAAATGTTTAAAAAGCCCAAAAATAATTAATATTTTTCAAAAAGTTAACATTTTATGATTTTCTGAAGATTGAAACTTTGATAAAATGTCATGTTAATTATTTGTATATTTATTTTAATTCAGCACAATTTTTTTTTAAGTTGCTTTTCTAGAAATTATCTTGGGATTAAAACCTATCAATAAAACAGCATATCAGAGACAAATACTTATGAAATGGGATAAATAAAGTATTGAGGTTATTCAGAACTGGAGGAGTCTTATAAACAGCAATGGCTCATTAAAAATTCTACTTTTATTAAATAAATGTACTTCATTGTGATAATTTGTTTTTTTAATGAAGGTTTCATTTAATATATGAATCATGTTTAAAATTTTGTTATTTTTAAAATACATAATTATGTTTATTATTAGTTATAATGCTCGAAAACATACTCTGATTCTTGTACATTTTCCCTCAGAAAGACAAAAATAAAAGACTATCATTTGAAGAATGGAAAAACAGAAAGTATTTGCAAACTTACAAACATATTCAAACTTGTGATGCAGAGAGCTGTGTAGTTCATTCATTTGATCAAATGGTACTAAATGCTAACAAGAAATCACTTTCAAATTGGATGAGGATAAAGAATATTGAAGTATTGAATTGTTTTTATTATTTAATATTTAGCTATTTTTAATACACTTTTATTAACTTCACCTGTATGTAACAGAATCTTGCATCGTAATTTTTACCAATTTCCAGCTATATGATTATCTTGAAAATTTGCACACGTTTCAAGAACTAATGACAATACAATAATTGCACAACTTTTTTTTTTTGTTCTTACTTAGTCCAGGCCAAATACTCCCAAAAAAGGGAGTCTGCCTTGCAGAAGATGGACTAGCAGGTTTTATGATTCAGTATGGTCTAGATGGATCCTGAGAATAAAATATCAAAAATGTGAGAACATTTGATAAGGGGGGAATTTTTGGGGGGTAAAAGACCCCAAAATGTTTGCACTTTTCTCAGGCTTTTGCAAAAAACAAATAAAAAAAAGCTTTAAATCGAAAAATGTGTTATTTATAAAATTAAAGTTTATTAAATTGTGTGTCTAAAGACATCTTTTAAGCTGAATTTGATTAAAGCGTTTGGCCACAATCGATTGTAAAATATCGATGAATTTCACCAACTTTCATAAAAAGTTAGTTTTGGTTTAAGTATCTATAACACAAAAATGGCTAATCCAATCAATTGGATTAAATGATTCCGATTGCTTTTCCGAGATATACCAATAAAACCAAATATTGTTGGTTGATTTGAAATAAACTATGTTACTGAAATTATAAACAAATCACAAATAGAACAAGTAAATTAGCTTTGAACCTTGAACTCCAAAAATAAAAAGATCTGACTGAGTAGGTTGCTATTAAAGCGTGTTTTTTTTAGTTTTCTAAACTATAATTTTTTCTATTAGATAATTAATACAATTTATTTTTAACGATACTTTTCTAGGCAAAGAAAACTAGTGCAAAACAAAAAAATCAGGAAATCTGCCTGAAAAAGGGAGAGAATGAATTAAAAGTGTTAAAGAGAGAATTATCAAAGAAAGCCTTCAGGAATTGGTTAAAAAATAAAGAAAAAGAGATTATAGGTACTAGGCTTTTTATTTTATTATTTTTATAGCTTATTTTGTAATTAGTTGGTTACCTGGGATTTTATGCAGTATTTTATAATACATGGATCTATTATCGTTTTGAATATTATAGAAAAACTACTAAATAATATTTTTATTGCTCTGACTTAATAATTTATTTATATAAATCTGAGAACCATCTTCATGACAAGATCCATGCCGAACTAAAGCCACTTCTGCCATGTTAATAGGCTGCTAAGTCAATATATAATATGATATATGTTGTACAACTATTGGGTTGTTTCACATGAAATGTCCGATTTTATAATATTTGAAATACATAGAGGATTTTGCGAGTCTCTGTTGTTTACTTCCAAAGTTCACATATCATAATCAAGCAGTTACTAATCCTCTACTTTTCTTTTATAAACATTAGCTTCCCAATCAATTACACACTGTTTAGTATACCTTTAAATATGAACATGGAAACACGCGATTTTCGTGTAATATTTTTTTATGAGTTTAAACTAGGTCGTTCGGCAGCTGAGGCTGCTAGAAACATTTGTAAGGCGTTTGGGGAAGGGAGTGTAAATGAACGAACCATTTGCCGTTGGTTTGCTAAGTTTTCGACTGGGGATACCAACTTGGAAAACCAGCCCCGAGGAAGATCTCCAACTGTAATTAGAGAGGTGAGACCATTACCTCTACAACCTACTGCAATGAAATTGGCCACATGCACGAAAATTATTGAAAAAACAACCTGGATTGGTAAATCGGAAGGGCCCTATACTCCTACACGACAACGCTAGACCCCACGTTTCAAAACTTACCATGCATAAATTGAAAGAGCTGGGGTAGGAAGTTCTTCCGCACCCACCATATTCTCCCGACTTGTCTCCAACAGATTATCACCTTTTCAGGAATTTAGACAACTTCTGCAGAGGAAAATTTTTTGCAAATGATGCTGAAATCAAAAGTGCGTTTTCAGATTTTGTTTCACTTCAAAGCTCAGAGTTTTTCAAATCCGGGATAAAAAAGTTGTTGTCACGTTGGGAAAAATGTGTAGAAAAAGAAGGTAAATACTTCGAATAAAATTATATTGTTTCCATATTGTATTTTTACTAAAATCCCTTTACCTTGAAAACGGACATTTCATGTGAAACAACCCAATAAATATGATATATTTAAACCTTACAACTTTTTAATACACCTTTATGACAAGATTTTTTATATGTTTTGGTTTAATTTTCCTTTTTATACTCTCTACAATTTAGTCATACCTTTTTGTTTGTTTTCTACTTCTAGCCCTGATGAAGGCTTGCAATGCAAGTTGAAACGTTGTCATTACAAATTAAAAAACTTATTTTTTAATTGCTGTGTATCTTTATGACTGCATACCCCAACAATCTACTTCTCTTAATTTTCCTTAGCTAATAAATCACGTTTCTTTTATTATTACTTCAAAAGATCAGTTCTTATTTCTAATCATGTTACACATTTCACCCTGTTATGCTGTAGCCCACTTGATCAAACACACGCACATAATTCAACAATATTTTAATTAGAATTTTTAAGTTTTTTTTTGTTTTTTTTCCTTGAACATTGAATTTCAATTTTCATTATATGAAGAAATATACAAACAAATACATATATGAAAGTTTTAAAATGGAACACGTTTTACAGGTAAGCTATTTGGTCAAAAGCGATACATTTTTGGGGAATGCGAGGGCGTTACATGTAGTTTGATATTAGGGGAGTAAGAGCAGTTTGGAGCTCAACTCTTCCAATAATAAATTTTTATTTTAATATCTTGACTAGGAGACATGTTCTATGAGTGAGGTCCTTTAGGGTCTGTTTCTCCTGATACGAAAAAAATGTATGAAACCTCTATTTTTAAGTGTGGGAGCCTTTCTGACACTATAGCTCAGTTAGTGTTTCTTGGATCAAAAATTTGACATCCTACTTGTCAAAAATGTAATGGAAAATATTTTTTGCATTTGTCACTAGGACCTACTGTTTAGGAACTATATTGGTTTGAACGAACAAGGTCACATTTGAAACCTCTATTTTTAAGAGAAGAGGCTTTTTTGATACATTCTAGCTCTGCTGGTTTTGCTCAGGTCAAAACGTTGCCCATAGTCCTCTTATAAGAAATCAAAAGGAGAATGTTTTTATTATATAACATTTGTCGCTAGGATCTACCGTTTAGAAGATGTATTGGTTTGAATGAAAAAAGTCACATTTGAAACACCTATTTTTAAGTTAGGGATGTGTTTGATACTCTTTAGCTCTGTTGGTGTTGCTCGGATAGAATGCCGATAGTTTCCTTACTAGAATGTATTTTTTTGTTACAAAACATTTGTCTAGGACCTACCGTTTAGGAGCTATATCTAGGATTTTTTGACAAATGTTCCATTTTATAGTTTCTTTCGCTAACAGGCTCAAGGGTGTTTTTTATAGGAATTTGATGAAAATATATAATGTAGGAATTAATTAAAGTTGTAGTCACTAACCAAAATAAAAAATATTACAATACTTTTTCGGGTTCATTTAAGGATTTTTCCATATTGAACTTGGCTTTCAAAAATATTGACAATTGAGAATTCAGGATAAAAATAAAGGACTCTAATGATTTAATAAAAATTACAATAAATCTGATTTTTCAAGCAGTAAAAGAAAAATCATTAAAAACTATTTTCTAGTCAAGAATTATATTTTCTATTCAATTAATATTCAATAATTATTTATTTTTTCTCTACCTCTGTTTTCTGTTTGGAACTAGTTTCATTTTTTTTTTCACTAAATATGAAATGTATTGAAATTTGTAAACAAAAGTGTTTTCATGCCCATGAATCTGTTTTGACAACTGATTTTAATAATGCATGAAAACAATGTATGCATTTGCATTAAAATCTTACACCCTGTAATAATTTATTCATTTTATAATTATATAGGGAATGTTTTCTCCATATAAGTTTCCATGTTTTTCAGAGAGAAATTTGAGAATGAAAGAAGGTGAAGCTTGTCACAACATGTGTGATGAATATTTCTATTTGGTTAAAAGTGATTATAACAAAAAAGCAGTAAAAGATTGGTTGTATTATTTAAGGGCAAGGCATACATAATTGGTTATTCGCTTCCTTAAAAATTGGCTTACAAAAATTTCTGTAAGTATTAGTTTTAAGCTTAAAAAATCTAATATAAAAATATTTAAAAATTATAACTTTATTGATTTACTAATGGTTTATATTGTTTTCAGTTAAACAGCCTCTTAATGTGAATGAATTGATTTCAATTTACACTGTTTTTTCAATCATAATTTTAACAATTTATAAATAAAAAAACACAAAAACAAACAGTGGTGTATGTTTAACTTTATTCTTTCTTACAATATAGTTTGTTTATTCATATTCTTTATAAAGAGCTGATAAAACTAATGTTCCATTGAAAATTTATGTATAAGTACTAATGTTTTTAGAATAAAGTTTATCATAACTTCATTCACTCCTTGCTACTCCATGGCTTATGCAATCTGTTGGTACTGTAGTATAAAATTGTAAAAAATGAAAACTAATTTGTCAGGAGGGAGAATGGCCAAGGATGTCCTTCCACCTTTTTAAAAATCGTTTAATCCAGGCAGATCTCAAAATAGTATCCTTAAGGACAAAAACTAATTTGTTGGAAAGGAGAGTAGTCATGTCCTTCGGCCATCAAAAATCATCAGATGCTGGCAGATCTGAAAAACAGTATATATCACTTTCTTTTATCCTTCATATTCAAACTATATTCTTGTGATATTTATTTAATTAGCTTTACAATACTGTTATTTACGTCTTAGGTGATGACTTGCATGTTCTATTTTGTTTTGGTTAAACTAAAAATGTAAATTTTCAACATCATGCGTAAAAAGGTCTTTAAAGATTTGAATCAAGTGAACTGTCATTTTTATCATTATCATCATATTTACTTGATGTATTATATTTTTTATACAGTAGTATTACTATAATTTACAGTTATAAATTTCAATAAGTATCTAAAAAAAAAAAAAAAAAAAATAGATATGAATGATTACGCTCTAACCACTGAGCATAAGATAAGAAGGGTAAGACAGAATTGACACCCCGGTATCTGAGATGTGTCTACCACATGGGCATCCTATTGCTTCATGTTTAAGTTTTCAAACTACCCATGTTGTGAACTATTTTGTTATTTTAGTGGCGTTTATAAGAGCTGTTGTTGGTTTTTCTTTTAGGCTATTTAATTACTGTGTATTATAAAACCATATGTCTTTTTGTGTAGCATTCAGCTGCAGAAACTGCAATAACATTAAAAATGCTGAATCAACAACTCTTTTCACTGCTAAGTAATAACTTGTTTCATTTAAGTTAAATTTTAGTGTTACACTACCTTGTTAAGCACAATAGGGGTAACTGACACCGTTGAATTAATATTTTGTTGCCTAGTGATAAGTTGAGGTTTAATAACCCTCCAATGACTGGCTTGTCCATATAATCACACCTAACATATCCCCACTCAAAAGGACACCCTGCTCTTCCACCCTTATTTTATTTCTTAACACCTCTGCATGCCTTCTCCAAGAGGTGCTAGTGTAGATTTTTGACCGAAACTGTGACAATTAAAGTACTTCTCATCAGAAAAAGTTTGAAAATTATAAAATTTTGAGGATCATTTCTCATCAACGTTGAGTGTCATAATTTTATTAATATTCTTTTTTCAACTGATAAGATTACAGAGTTAGACTATATACAGTCATATCATGCGCTAGTATGAGTTTCATTTAAAAATAATAATCCTGAAGTTTTTAAAATGGCTGTCACTATGACCATGCCCGTCTTTCCCCACAACAATTTTTTTTAATTGAAAATAAGTAAATAAATATGCATTTATAATCATTTTTTAACTTTTAGATAAGTCATAAACTTGACTAATTAAAACCTTTTCCTGCTTTGAAACTATAATGTTCTCCCTAAATATTTTTCATTATTGGCAAAATCCAAAAGTAGTTACCTATAATCGTCCAAGTTTCACAAATTTCATTACATTCTCTTACTTATCTACCCTTTCAGGTAGCAAAGTTACCGTTGACAGGTGGCACTAGTAATGTCCTTTTATTGATGCTCCTGGTAAGGGCAGCTATCAGATGTTATATGGGGTTTCATAAAAAAAAAAATCAATTCAATATTGAATAAGTATTTATTGTTTGTTTGTGATTTATATTAGTTAAAATAAAAAAATATATTTTGTTAATATAAGCGTTTCTATTATGAAATTCCAAAATTTAAAACATCCTTTGTGTACTTAACAAATCATCTTAGGGAAGGCCTAGCATGATCATATGAATATGGCCTATTATGAGCAAACGGTGAATCTGATTGTTTAAAAACAATTTTTCTGAATTTCAGAATGTCCATTAACAAAGAAGGTAATGGTCTGCTTAAGAGGAGGCACCAAACTGGCTTTACCTGCGCTACACCGACCAGTTCGATGCTTACACTTCACTTCAAGTTTACATTTATCGATAGCTCTTTTCTATAACCTCACATCTAAACAATCACTTCTACAGTTTCTTCACTTGGATTGTGTTGTTTAGTGTGTTATATTTATATTTAGTCTTCTTAAATGTAAATAAGTGAAACAGAAGTTAACAACATGAGGATTAAGTGTTTTATCAATTCATGTTTTCTTATTCCCTCTTATCTAATGTGTAAAAGTGTTACAAAACTTAAGAACATTAATTTGTACATGGATTTGGTGTTTTATATATTTTTATTTGTTGTATCAATTGAAGTGATAAAATTTCAGTATGCATATTTTGTGAACGCATTCTTTGTCATTCATAATACTTATTGCCCTAAAGTGAGACAGATTGTATAATTATTTCAATAAAACATATCGATCTAAAAATAAATGTGAGAAAGTATATCATAGGTTTCATATTTTCTTATTTCCACTTCCCTTGAGAAAATATAGCATATATTAACATCATAACTTTCAACAAGGATTCTGTCTTATATTATATGATCCCTTATAACATGGAGAATGGACAATGTGAAAATAATCACAGATTATGAGGTAAATGACATATTATTTAATTGCAAAACTATTGGTGTAATGTTATAGATTAATGTATTTTTAAAAATTTTTAGAAGCCTGATGATGGAGCATTTTCTCCGAAACATGAAGCTACAAATGTTAAATAAATAGGAGTTATGTGAAATAAATCCTTAAGGATTCTGTCTTTTAAATATTTAAAATTTGTTATTTACACTTCCCTCACATCACAAAGTTTATCAAGAATTAACATTACTGGTGGTTGAGCATTATATTAATTCTGATTTAATATAAAATTAATTCAAAATTGATTTAGTGTCTTATATTTTGACATTTTCTTATTTCCACTTCATTATTTTCTTATTTCTCATATTAATATCATAAGGTAAACAGAAGTTAATAAAACTTTGAACAGGGATTTTAAGTTTCTCCGTAAATAAATGAGAATAACATTTCCCCTCGAAAAGTATCCACTAAAACATCGAAATAAATCGGAAGAAGGTAAGAATCCATAAAAGGTATTCTCGGCGCACGTAGGGGTTGCCTCCTCTTAAACCGACCGTTACCTATCATGGTAATACTATTATAATTATTATTTTTCATTACCATTATGTTATTATTGTTTAAGCCTGAGGAGAAAAATAAAATGTGTATGCCGCCTGTCACAACTCACATCTGTTGAAAGGATTTTTAAATTCTGCCAATTTAATTAAAATTAAAAACTGTGGAGGTTTGTTAAAAATAACACCAGATGTTATATGTGATATAAATAAAAAATCATTTTTAAGTAAATGTTCAAGACATACTGACACTCTTGAAGATAAAACTTAAAATTGATCTTTGTTATGAAATGAACATTTTTTATCTATTAACTGCATTTTTGTGAAGATATTGAGAACGACCAAAAGGTTTGTCTGATCGAATGTATTGAAAAGTCTTATTTTAGTTTAAGAACAAAAAAATTATTAAAAAAAAATGAGATTAAAAAGCCAAAAATTAAGGGAAAAGTTTATTAAAATGATATACTTTTTGTCAATAGAATACTAAATTTTGAAATGAATTGTCAACTTGTTATAAATTAAATATATATGTATATATATTGTAATGTCATTCAATTTATTATTTTGAAGTTAATTTTAATTTTCAATTAGTATGAAGTTAAATAATTCTATAATTAGTTTTTAATTAATTGTCGCTATTCGGGCGCCATATGTGATATCATTCAATTAATCAGTTTTAAGTTAATTATTTAAATTTTAAAGTTAATTTTTTTAATATATTATAATTTTGAGGAATAATTAAAGGGTTGAGCTTTTCAAAGATCGTGATTCCGACTCGAGAATATATTTTATTACAAAAACAAAATAAAACATTTTATATTAATTTCACATTCAGCATTAAACATATTCTTAAATAATCTACCTGTTTATTTTTAATTTTATCATTAAGTCCTCATAATTCAATTTATTCCCCTAACTTCTTTCAGCGTCTCTGAATTTTCTTCAACCATTTCTTTACTTATTCTCTTCAAGCACTCATCACCATTTTAATTTGATTAGCAACTCTAGTTAATATTAATTTAAGTAAAGATCTTCACATGTGATTCACTAACATGAGGACGGATACTTGTTAACTCATGAAGGATCCGGAAAAGAGTGAGGCTTCCAAACAGGAACCACGTGCTTAAACCACGCTTGGAAGGTTCCAGAACTTTAAAGACTTCGTCTTAAGTACTTATCATTATAAATGAAATATAACTTAAATTATAATATTTAAAGAATTATTTGGAGATTATATTTAATTGTTTCAACATATTTTAATAAATTTATTTGAAAAAGTTTCGAAAAATTATATCGGCGGCAGACTCTCGCCGGCGCCAAATTCAAAATTGAACCTTTGTACTTAAATTTATATTGACTCGGAAATATCTCTACAATATGTATATTTTATTTTATTAGAGGTTTATTTTTATTCATCCATATTATACTATTTTATTTTTTCAAATTTTAGCTTTTGTTTTACCACTAATGTAAAGTTTAAAAGCAAACAGGCTTGGTTATTCAAAATATATGCTGAACTTTTTTTTTTTTCTATTCTTGTTTTTTTATTCAAAAGCTTGTAATAAATAATGTGAAATAATCCAAATAATGAATTAATGTGATATTAGATATTATTTAATGGTTTTTATTGCACTTTTTAAAGCCCGAACCCTTTATTTATGTGTTGAATTTAATGTTAAGTTAAATAAAAATACCTAATAAGCAAAGCACTTCATTGAATGAGGAAGAAAAGTGACTTTGGCTTAATTTTCAAAGGGATGGATGATAACCAAGGAGTGGGGGTTTTGGAGCATACCTTTACCCTGCCTCCAATGCCAGAGTGTCAGCTCTATCTTATTCTATACTCAGTGTCTCTAACTAGTCAAAACCTGTTGAGTGTTTTTACCTATCTTAAAGTCTGTCATCAGTTGCTGAGAGAGGACTTTTTTTAAAGCTGATCCCTTAATTCATATTCCTGCGTGACCAAAATATTCCTTGTTTGCATTTCGCTGCACTTTAGAGATCCTCTGATATAATAGATTGGTTCAACTCTTGACACTACCCATTTCAACCTCGATAATACATTATTTTGCCATTGAGTTATCTCATAAAAAACAGTTGTCTCAAAAAAAATTTATATAAAAACTTACCTGACAGTGTTATTTAGAAATTAAAAAAAAACAAGAAAAAAAAAAAGGCCCACCCCTTGGGCTGTCGGTTAAAGAAAGAATAACATGGAACATGTTTTCTATTTTTTTTTGTTTTCTTAACTGTGATTCAGTTTTCTGTAGGAGATACATTTTCAAATTAAATAAATCCTTAATCCTACTAACTGGCTATGCCATTATGTTATTTATTTATTCACCTGTAGGGTTGTATTTCTTATTTCCAAAGGAGAGTAATTTTTTTATAAAAGATGAAGCAAAATAAACTTTTGTTATAGTATTACATTAGATGACAAATTCAATACTTCATTTTCTTTCAGTAATTTAGTAATTTCATTTGAGATTTTCCCTTTTTTGTTTTATTGTTTATTCTGACATTTTATACTTATTAAACAAAAAAAAAAAAACTAGTTTCCTATTATTTAAAAATACAAATAGGGCTTATGCCAACATTTAAAGTCGAATTGTAATTAAAATATTGAATTATTTTTCCATTTACCTTGCTATTCACATAGATATATTTCAAGGTATGCAACACTAGAAAAAAAGCTCTTACACTGAAAAATTACATGACTTTTTTTTTTTTATTCAAACCAAAATTTTGAACAACCGAGAGGGATCGAGCAAGATTGGTCAAATCCCTACCCTCCTAATATCAAACTATCAAACTCTTTTAAAGCCCTCACATTCTCCAACAAATGTATCGCTTTTGACCAATTAGGTCACCATTCCTGTTCCATGTTAAAAGTTAAAATAAAAATGATGAAAAGGTTAAAATAATGATAATGAAAAAAAAAAAATGTATTTCTTTTTATTGACTGTACATATACATTTTCCATAGATATAACAAGGGACAATACACCAAGGGTACTTTCATTAGAATTATTAAATAGAAGACAGACTTGATGTTACATCAATATTTTAAAAATGTTTAAAATTTTTAACGAACACTTGTTTCACTTTGTTTAATGAAACAAGTAATATATTTGTTGAAAGAGACAATTTTTTTTTTATTATTATAAGAAACAAAATTTTACATTTAACAAATATAATTCACATATTCTGTTTTTCATACACCATTACAATTTATATATATATATTTTTATGTTAGTTCGGAATAAAAATCCATATATAAAATATTTATTATAAATGGTGATTAGTGCAGGTTAAATGAGAAAAGAAATTGTCTTTTGAAAATTGAAAATTTAATAATATTTTGAAAAAAAAAACTTATAACACAAATTTTAAATAGCAACTGTCACTACTTATTGTTTATGCTGACCGAATATAAGCGCAATGTGCTGTAGGAGTGACAATAATTTACAAAAATTATTGGTAATATTACTATTATCAAACTATCCTATCTACAAAAATAAACTTTAAGGACATTTACAATGAAAATGTACTTTCATATTGAAAACTGGAACAGTTTAACAATTGGAGAAAATTAATAATATTCTCACAGCCCACATTTGAAATTTATTTTGCACACATAATCTATTTATATAATTTAAAAATACCTTTTATAAATAGAACTCTAGTAAAATTTTATCTACCCCTGATAGATAAATTTAATAAATATATTCTTATAGAGTGTAAATAATTTCTATAGCTATTTTTAATAGTAAATTTATTGGTGTAGGTTGTAATGATGAGAAAATCAATTTATTTAAGAAAAAAATAAACTATATACTTTATAATTAATATATAACTAAAAAATAAATATGTTGGTAGAGAATTATTCTAATGTATCAGTTTGTCAGCTTTTGGATTTATGTCAATTAAACAAAATTGATTTCAAATCCAGCTTATAAGTTCATCAACTTTTTATTTATTTCTCATAAAAGATGGTTGGAAAGAAAGTTGTGTATATTTGTATACTGAGATTGGAATGGTTTGGTCACCTGAGGAGAATGGAGAACAGTAGGAATATCTATGAAGGCACACCAAGTAGAAAGAGAAGTAGAGGGAGTACCAAGGACCGCTGGAGAGACAGTGTACTCCAAGACATACGGCAGATAAAGATGAATAGGTTGTAGAGATAAATGGAAGGCAGAAGTTTAAAAGCCATCTATCCATCTCAACCTTGGCCTACCAGCATGTCGTTTCCAGTGCAAGACGTTGTCCACAGCTCTCTTAGAGATCTTATTCTTACTAAGTGGCCAGCCCAACTGAGTCTCCCTGGATTTATAAACCTGACCACATCTATATCTTTATACAGGATCTGGAACTTCCTGTTCCTCCTAATCCCCCACCTACCTCCATCTTTCACTGGATCTATGATTCGACAGAGAATCTCCCTTTCAAATGCTAGGAGATCATTTTCATTTCTTCTGGAGATTGCCCATGCTTGGGAAGCATATTTAAGAACAGGACAAACCAGGGTTTTATGGGTGGTGAGATTATTCAACCTAGTATCAAGCCTGCTGCGGAATATCTTTAGTAGAGCGAAATTTGTCCTATTAGCTGCCACTAGCCTCTTCGCTATTTCAACAGATACATTATTGACTGGCGTGACCTGGGATCCAAGATATGTAAATTCATTTTCCCTTTCAATCTTATACATATCCACATTTAGTGTCTCCTCACCAAAGACTCCGGTGTACATGTACTTTGTCTTTTCTTCATTTCTGGTCAATCCTATAGATGATGCAGCATCCATGAGATTAATCGTGACCTCCACTAATGCTGGTCTGGAACCTTGTCACAATATACAGGTCATCTGCAAAACCTAAAATATGCACTGTATTAGTGAAGACTGTGTGGCTTGTTCAGATACCATACTCCCGAACAGCTTTCTATGGCACAAGGTTGAAAAGGAGACAGGCCAAGCTATCACTTTGCCTCAGCCCCCTTTCAGAAAAAAACTCAGCGGAGAGGTCAGATTGGATTCATTCATGAAACCTCACTTCCTTCATTCTCAACTTCATTCAGCAGATTAGCTTACCTGGGATGCCCATGCCCATCAAAGTCTTGATGAAATGGGTACATAGTTTATATAAGTGAAATCCTTCATGTGTAGACAAATTGATTTTTACACTTTACTGGTATCATCAGGGAGTCTCATTTGCATATAGTAGGAGTTGCTATTGATTGCTTGTATGTTTGTATTTCTATTTATACAGGTATCATGTTGAAACAGTTAAATTTGTGTTTTCATACACTGTCGAGTATATTTTCAGCATCATTGTTTTCAGAAAATCAAACAAATGTGCTAAATTTTCTTGCATGTGATTTAATTTTGATCATCTTAAAATTGGTTCATCTTATATTAATGTAATATAGTTGAGAAGAAATATAGAAGGAAGTAGTTAGTTGGGTTATATAGTTGAGAAATTAGGATAAAATTGTATATTTATTTGCCAGCATTTGGACTTACACTGCTAGCCTTCACCAGAACTAGAAGAAAAAATCAAATAGATATGACAGAAAACCAAGTTAACACAAAACCTAACAACATTTTATGTATTTAATAAAAGTAGAGAAGTCAAAAAGCGAAGTAATGAATATTGTTTCTAAGAATTTCTGCCAAAAAGTTCGAAGATTTTTATCATGGTAGGTATAGTATTAAAATAGATTAGAAATAAAGACAAATGGTATAAACATTAAAAAATACAAAGGTAAAAATAAAAAAATAAATTAATAATTATTTTTATTTAAATTTTTTTTTTATAAATTTATATAAGATAAATCATTTTTTTTTTTTAATATGTTAATATGATAATAAGATGTTAATAAGATTAATATGTTAAGAAGATTTTTAATTTGTTATTTTATTACATTGTATTTTTTAATTTTAATACTGTTTGTCTTTATTTCTTATCTCTCTTAAATTCATTTTCTGTCATATTTTTGTTTTTTTCTTCTAGCCCTAATGAAGGGTTGAAATGAAAGTCGAAACTTAGGTACAATTTATTAATTCAATTATATTCTAATTTCTTGACCATTTTTATGATAGTCATTTATTGTTGGAATTTCTTACATTTTGGATGTGATTTTGAAGTTACGCAAGTTCCACAAAAAAAGCATCCATGACACCTCTCACAAAAACTGGAGAAATTTATAATGTTGAGTGTCTTCCTTGGACAGAAAACATAAATTGTAGATATTTAAAAGCTTACTCCCAGACAGGCTATAAAGAAGTCATGATGTTCTCATGGTTTCTTTTGAAAAAGTTTTTACTTCCCCAATGTTTACTTTTTTTAACCTGATAATGAACATCAGCACTATGATCATAATTAAATAAATGTATATTTATTCTGATGTTTTGGTCAAATGGGTGAAAGTAGTCCAATTGGGTTTGGTTAAAACCCATCATCAGGCTAACATTAAAAATATAAAAGATGAAAATAAATGAGAGAGTAGATAAAAATAAAGAATTTATTAAAAATAAACAAAATATCAAAATATACAAGTTAATGAGAATAAAAATGTAATAACTAGTGCAGTAAAAAGATAAAAAATATTTATTTTTCGCCTTTTTCTGTATTTTTCTTTAACCTCTTATTTATTTCAATCTTTTAGCCTTCAAAGTTTTCCATGAAGGATCCTCTGCATCTCTCCATGTGCGCAAATCCAAGAATCAGAGATCAGCCTTCACATCATCCAACCATCGCAGTCTGGGCTCACCTCTTTCTCTTTCTACATCTGGACATCCTTGCAGTATTTGCTTTGGGAGTCTTTTTGGATTCGTATGATGTAAATGACCCAATTATTTTATTCTCTCCTTTTTGTTTTTATGCAGAAACTATTTCCTTCTTTGGTTGGGCCATATAATCTCCTTTGAATCTTTCTCTCCCATGTTGTCAGTCATCTCTTTTGCTCCTTGGTTAGTGTACAGGCCTTTCTACCGTAAATTACAACATTTATATGGTTTTTAGCTATCATGTGAAATTATATTGTTTTTATTTTATTTTTTTTATTGCTGATTAACTTCCTTTTGCACTCCAACTAGGGCAGGAAGGACAAGTTATCCTACAGGTTACCAACCAATTCTAGCCAGAGTGGGAAGTTAAGATTCATTTTGTGGGTCCACCACAAAATAAATCTTAACCCACCCAGGTGAGATTCGAACCCACGACCTTCAGTACTCGTCCCAACTCGCTCAGCCATCGAATCCATATTTTTGTAATAATCAAAGATTTCTTTTTTGATTTGTGATAAATGGATTAATAGTGTACATAATTTGAAGCACTGAAGTTTTCTCATGATCAGTACTCAAGATTTTTATTCCTTCCTGTAACTCCAAATTTCATATTAAGATATGAAGGTGATTTCTATAACCTTCACAGGTGACCTTACAACATCCAAAAGCTGTTATGTCATAATATCAGTCATATGAAAAATTCCAGAAATCCTATTTATTATTTTAAAAAAAAAATTATGAGAAGAAAATAAAAAAAGTTGGTGATGCCTATAATTAAAAAATTGAGCTTATAATCATTGATCAATAAAATTCTAGTGAATTCATTTTCATTTTATCCAGAAGACTGACATTCTAAGAAATATTATAAATAAATAAAAGATATTTTAGTTAAAATATTTGTATACAGAGGATTTGTGTTTATTGATAAGGGAAAATATATGAACAATATCAGGCATTAAGTTCCAAAATATTTCCATGTATCCTATTTAGATATTAAAAAAAAAATCTTACCAACAATTTATAAAAGCATTTTAGTAAAGACTGGGCTATATAGTCTAAGATTGAATGTTATGTGATATATGTTCTGGTGTATTGATAATGGTGGGATTCGGTTTGTATCATAAAAAAAAAGTGTGCCAGAGTGTGCCAAAAAGTTAAATTTTTGAGTTTGAAGAAAACATTACACTTTTGATTGTGAAAAAAACGTTACAGCGTGACTTTTTTCATTCAAACCAATATAGCTCCTAAACGGGAGGTCCTAGTGACAAACTGTTATAATATTTATATATTACAAGTTTATATATAACAAAAAATATTTGCGATTAAATTTCTGACAAGGAAACTATCGTGAAATTTTTGATCCAAGTAACACTAACAGAGCTAGAGCTTGTAAAATTGGTACATTTTTGACTGTGAAAAAAAGTTACACCAAAAAAGTATAGACTCAGCCAAAAGATATATCCATGTTAAAAATCCTAAAACACTTTGTTCAACATAGGATCAAGAATGATACATATGTTCAAGACAAGTGTTGTGTTTAAATATTGAGTAAATTCAAATTGAAGAGTAGAACCTTTCTAAGCAGTAATGAGATTTATGTTGAATAATTATATTTATAATTATTATAACTGTTTATAAATCTAAAATAAAGTGAAAGGAAGTGTCTGAAGAGATAAAGCCACTAATCTTGTAGTTAAAATGGCCGGAACCATCCTACATTTGCATAAATTAAGGTGGTTTGGAAACCTTCTTGGAATGGATCATGACAGAACTGCCAAGAGGAAGACCTCACATCATATGGAAGGACAGTGCCTGGGAGGCATTTTGGAAGAGAAATATGGATCAAAATAGACAATAGTTGGCCCAAGAACATGACACCTGGTCCAGACCACAGATTGTTATCCCACAATGATTAGTGGTTTTGTGGGGATTTCGATTATGATGATAAGTCTTTTTCAAACATTAATTAGATCTATAAATAAATATTTTCAAAAATAAACAAAAACATTTCCCCCTAATGTCATTAATTGAATATAAATTTGGCACATTATAAACATCATTAAACTATGATAATTTTTATATTACGCATCGATTAATGAAGAATAGTATGATGATTTTGTTTTTTTTCTTTGACATTCGAGATCAGTTGAGAATTTCTCTATTTTTTTCGAATACAGGCTGTTCCTGTATTTATTATAAGTTAACCCTTTATTTTTTATTTAGATAATGTTTTCAAGAAAAAAAATGGGGTATAGGAAAATTTTTAAATATAGATTTTTAAAAATTTTTATATTTTTCAAAACAGAACTAAGAGTGATAAATATGTTCAAAGTGAAATGGCATGTTTTAACTGAGAATAAAATACTTAGAGAATAATATAGGCAGGTATATGCTTTTTTTTTGTTATTTACAAAAAAAAAAAAATTGATAAATATTTTTTATTTTTGTACAATGGGCCCTTGGAGATGAAAATAAATAAAATAAAAAAATAAAAAACCTAACATTTAATATTTCGAGATAGAAATATGATATTCACATAGTTATTTTCATCAAAAAAGTTTCCTTATCAGAAATTTAATGGAGAATATTTTTTGCTATGTAAAGTATGGCGATTGTACCTGCTGTTTAGGAGCTATATTGGTCTGAATGAAAAAACGTTTGGAAAACATTGCTGTAGTGTGGGGGATTTTATTACACGCCCTAACTCTACAAAATTTCATGAAAGTTTTGTACCTTATCAGAAGCAATAGATTATAGATAGACACATATATGGTCAATGAATTTTTTTTTTTTTAATCTTCATTTTTTTCATCCATTGCAGTCATGCCAACCATAAATATCAGCTGATTTTATAGAAAATGGAATGTAATTGACATGTCAGACAGTAGAGAGTTCAGTGCCCACCTGATTTTCATTTCTGGTTTAATCTTAAGAGTTCTCTTAGCCAGCTTATTTTTCTAGCTTGACTCAGCCATGCCCATAGCCACAATGATGTTTTTGTAATGTCCTGGTTTACAAAATCTTTTTTGAAAGAATAAGTTCTATGGTTAGTTCAAGTGCATGCAAAGGTCTGCCAAGATGAGGGTGTAATGATTCACAGTATTTTTGAGTGAAATGTTTTTCATTTTTTGGTCGTGAATCTTTTTTTTTTTCCCTCAATATTTCTGATTCTTAGATACTGAAATGTTTAGTAATTATAAGTATTCAGTTGTCTAGAAGCCTTAGTTTATATTTAGGCATAGGAAATTCTTTTTCAAGTATGGTCTCCACTATTTAATACACTCATAAATTTATTTTCTGATCATTTCTTCAAAATTTATGAAAATGGAACCTAGTTTTGGAACTAAATGCCTCATACTCATATGAAATTTATATTGTTAATAAAGCTCAATACATATATATATATATACATCAAATTAAAAAGTTAAAATAAAACATTCCTCATATTGTAAATTATTTAATGTTATGTTATTTCTGAGTGATGAAAACTGTGAAATATATATATATTACATAAGTTCCTTAAACATATTACACATTATATTAAAATGTATGGCATACTTTTTTTTTTTTTTTTTTTTTTTTTTTTTTGTATGTTTCATCCAAGTTAATTATTACTTATTACTTATTTTATTTCAATGCAACAATAGATCAAAATCATTCAATAAAATCTGAACAGAAGAATCAAGGGAACAGTTATATTTATTTGTTTAAATTATAGTTTTAATGTTGTTTTCAAATTTGAATTATTTGAATCTAGTATGAGTTCGATGTGTTTTCTGAAATTTAGTACATGAATTTAATCATAATACTTATTAAAAGTTAATTTTAATCAGTGTTCATTTAACAACTTTTTCCTGAAATCTTTGTAATTATCATATTGTCATATTATTATTTTTTTTTCTCTCTCTCTCCTTTTCTAATGTAAATATTTATCACGAAGCTCTATTTTCATTTGTTTGTATTTCTATTGTACATACATATATCATCTTTATACATATTGTTATCTTTGTTTGGAACTAAGATAGCCAGACTATAGTACAACCTTATTATATATGTTTGTTGTTGTTAGGGGACAATATGTCCCAGAATAAAGATTAGTTTTTCATTTCATTTCATTTCACTGTTCTCTTAATTGAGCTAATTTAGTTTAAAATGTTTTTGGTTATTAGTCAATTTTATTATTATTCTTTAAAAATAATAATAATAATAAAGTTGTTGAAATATTGTTGCATAACTTATTAAGACAGCTGTTACATCTACATCTACTTAATCTCATTTGACAGAGGATCCAACTTCTTCAGATTGAGGTCAATGAGTGACCTGTCGACAATCGTTGGACCGACTAGCGGCCTCGGGTGAGTACGAAGGGTTGGCACCCCCTTTTTTTATTTCTCCAGCTTGTTCGAGATGATGGCCAGGGGGCCAACCATCCCCGGAGAGAACCTGTCTTTCTCCTCCTCCTGGGTGTAATACCCTTTCTGTATCATTGCCGCTTCGTACAACTGCTTCTGCATCACAGCCAGAGACACTTTATTCCCATAGAGCAATTCTTTCATTGATATCTCACCGGAAAGACGCCTACCGTTGGAGTCGGTGTTGCTAACACCAGAATCCGAACGTTTTCTAAAGTTCTTCGGCAATGAAAAACTAGATCTTCTCCTTGCCCTTTGTTGAATCTTTAATGAGTGTCTTCGAAGCATCCTAGTCGCCTTATCTGAAGCCCTTCCACAGCCATGACAATCGAGCCTTATTAGTATCCAATTAAGACCCTCCTTGATGACGATAGATGTTACATTGAACAAAGAATAAATGCAACAACACCCCATCGCGATGAAGACGAAGTTGACGAACCTGTACAAGGATAGGCTAGGATAGACGATCTGTTGAGTGGTGACGTAATCTCCGAAGCCGATGGTTGAAAATGACACGAAGCAGAAATATATTGACTCTATGAAGCTCCAACCTTCCAAATAAGAAAAAGTGACGGACGCTGAGATTCCAATAATTAGAGATGCTACTACAAGACATAGAAAGACCAAATACACGTTA
This sequence comes from Euschistus heros, assembly GCA_003667255.2. NCBI lineage: Eukaryota > Metazoa > Arthropoda > Insecta > Hemiptera > Pentatomidae > Euschistus > Euschistus heros. The sequence continues at coordinate 88,617 of RCWM02000500.1, forward strand.
GGTTTCCAGTCTTCCAAAGGGTCCTCATCTCGGAGCTCTCTGCCTTCTTTTTCCAGTTTCCTGAGGTGGAGGTAGCCCAAGATGTAAGCGAGGAGGCTGATGATCCTTTCCAGAAAGAGGTTGAAGAACAATATTCCTCCAGAGCATCCGAGGAAACCGTAGAGTATAACTGCCACCTTCCCTTCATCGGTTTGCGGCACTCTATTTCCATAACCTGGAACAACATTAATAAAATATATTATATATATCTGCGACATAATATAATGCGGGAATTAAATCAATACAATTATATAAAAGGACAAGCCATGAAGACGATGGATGCAGGACCTGGAGGAGGATCTGAGGGTTTTGGATATCACGTGATGGAGAACGAGGGCAAGAGACAGAGAAGTGTGGAAGAACATTGTGAAGGAAGTCCTGGGTTGTAGAGATAATTAGTAAAGTAATGTAAAGTAAATTCTTTGAATAATAATAGACAGTTTCTTAAAAAAACTTTAGTTATTATTTTTCTTTATTTGATTGAAACCATATATTCAATCAACTAATTTATTCGAAAAATCTCAATTGGAGCAATAAAATTCCCAACTTATTGAATTAACAAAAGTCAGGTTGCGAGAACCGTTGGCAAAGTTGTGATACAGGTTTTTGACATGTGTGTGTCCTTTGGATGGGGGTCTATACTCTTCTGATGTAAGGTTTTTTTTTCATCCTCAAAAATGAAACATTTTGACACTGTTGGTGTTGCTCGAATTTTTACGTCAGTTTCGTTATCAGAAATTTAATTGTGAATATTTATTACCGTAAATATTTGTCGGTAGGACCTATCGTTTCGGAGCTATATTGGTTTAAATGAAAAAAATGTTGAAACCCCTATTTTCTCTCAACTTTGTAAACTCAATACTTAAAGTCCTATTTGTTTATTGATAAAAATCCTTTATTAATGTATGCATTTGAGCATTATTTCTTCAATAATATATTAACGCATAGCAGTAATTTTTGACCCTGGATAAAATTCCATAGGTGTTTGAAGATTACGTAAAAGCATAATAAGATATTCAATTTTATGGGTTGTTAATGGGCAAAGACTTATTAAGAAACTCTTGCAGATAACGGACTACATTATACGTTTTATTCGGAAGAAATAATTTTATTGATTTCATCTGGTTGGGTTTTAATTTCTAACGTAAAAGTTAAATTTCAACTTTACGGTGATCAATATTCTCATATTTAAATTTTTAAAAAATCTAATTTAAATATTTAAATCGACTATAAGTAAACCGATTTTATTACCTATTTTAAGCTCTATTTAAAACCTTAGTAACCTCTAATGTAGAATCGCGCTCGCCACCTATCGGTCAATTTTCAAACTTTACTGTTATCCACGTATTATCGCTTTTTTAATAACCAATCAATTGAAAATCAATAGATTTTATCATTGCCAAACCTTCCTGGAGCTACAGATATGATGTAGTTAAAATTTGGTTCAGATTGGTTCAGTAGTTTTTGGGGTTAGTGATCACAAACGAAAAATGGCTTGTCCTTTTTTACAGGGTACATCTTAGTGTAAAAAAAAAGAAAATTGGTTGAAACTAGATCAAAAATGTAGAAAAATGCCGCAGTGAGGTTTCTATTCTTTCTATTCCAATCCGTTGCAGATATACGATGAATCAAGGACTTTTGTTTAAATATTTTTCAAACTTTGACCACATTTTTAGATTTAGCATTAAATTTCCTATAAGAGCAAAGTACCTAAATAATCTTAGATAATAATAATAAATAAATAAATGTATATTTAATTGTTTGTTTATTTCGTTTAACGTCACTTTATGCTGCTTTGGCTAATCGGACGATGCTATGGTGGGAGCCCTAAATTTTGCCTATCCAGGTATAATTAGGACAGGGATCTTTAACGAGTACCTGACATCGCTCAGGCTCGGGAACGTCCTTCCGAAGGACGGCATAATTACTCCCTTTAAAAAATCCTAAGGTCAAATCAGTAGGTTGCTATGCTAACCTCCACACCACAGGTGACCCATGTATATGTAATAACATAAGATCCTTTTTTTCTTTATTTTCTATTAAATAAGAATAATTATCTTTCCTTTTTATTCCAATGAAGAGTTTATTATATTTAAAATGCACATTTCCATTAAGGAATGGTCATAATGTTTTATTTATACAAGTAACTGATTTGTATACCAAATGAGAACACCATCTTTTTTTCGGTTTTAAAAGTAAATTCCTCCATGTAATCGAAGCATAATCATTACTTTTAACATATCATTCGAAAGCTGATCAAATTTTCAAGTTTTTGTGAGATTAGCAGTTTTGTGGATAGTTTTTTCGAAAAACGGTGAGCGCGGAAGTAATATAAGACATTGTAACTTCCCTAAATAAAATGAAGATCAAGCTGTTCTTCAGGTCACAAGTTTGTAAAATTCAAGGTTACATGTACTGTGCTCTTATAGAATATTTAATGCTAAATCCGATAATGTGGTCAAAGTTTGAAAAATATTTCAGCAAAATGGAGATATTACAGTTTTTATGATAAAACGCGTGGTTTCATCAAAAAAGTCTGATTTATCGTATATCTGCAATGGATTGGAATAGAAAGGTGAGGTCTGCGGTATTTTACTAAATTTTTGGTCTAGTATCACTCAATTTTTTTTTTTACACTAAGAGGTACTCACCCTGTATAATTTGACTATAATATTGAAAGTGTAAAATGAGGTTAGAAAGAAGGATTGCCACAGAGGAAGTAGATATCAAAGAAGGAGATCTTCTTTGGCGAAGAGCAAGAGCCAAGAAGGAAAGAATAAAAGATGTGAGGATTAATGAGGCGGGTGAGAGGTCGCCATTTTGGAGAAATGGAGAGGAAGAGAGATAGGAACAGTTGGCTCGTGTGGTTGAATCAGGAGCAGTGTTCTGTTCTCATCTGTCAGTCTGTCAGCTGGTCATTAATTTGGCAATTATTTTCTCTTATCAATAATAGTTTTGTATTTAGTAATGAATAGAGCAAAGTCTTTAATTTTTATACTAATATAAAGAAACTTCAAAATAAGACAACTTATATATTTATTATTTTATGTATACTATTATATAAAAGGACAAGCCATTTTTCTTTTGTGATCACCAACCACGAAAACTACTGAACCAATTTCTACCAAATTTTAAACGCATCATCCTTATAGTTCTAGGAAGTTTCAGCAATAATAAAATCTACTGATTTTTGGTTCATTCGTTATTAACCCGGCGTTGGTCGCTAGGTAAGCATTTCCCCCACCCTTTTAAAAAATATTTAATAAGTTCGTCAGAATTGAACTTTCATCGCTGACCCTCATTATAGCTGAGTTTAGGACATTTGCGAATACGGCTATTTGGTTTATAAGTAAAACCGATGAAGGTGGTCTGGTTATCTGGAGATTTTACTAAAAATTGCCATGTCCACACTCCTCAGTATCAGCTTATCGTGCAGTTTATTCGTGACATTTTACTAAGCAAGTTTCTAATTTCTTTTTATTGATTAGTGATTATTTAGGTTCAAAATGAGTCGTGGATCTAACATGCTTGACTTGAAAAGATAGATAAATTGTAAATAATTAGTTGACCAATTATTTTGAATTGAATTTATATTATTTTTCAATAATTTACTAGGAATCTGAAATTTTTACTATTCCAGATGCTTATTCGTGACTGCTGAAGGCAATACAAAATTGATCTGGAATAGGTGTGCCGAAGAAATAAAAAAAACGGAAAAAAATTGTAAAAAGTGTAATGTTCCAATTCACAATGGACATACTAAATATACTTGTAATAATTGTGTAGTACATTGCTCCATCTTCAGAATAAATGTGATTTCCTTCACATAGTTATTTGTTCATGTCCATACTGACCCTCAACTTAGCAAATCTCAGTTGAGGGTCAGTAAGGACATGCACAAATGACAAAGTGAAAGGAATCACAGTTATCCTGAAGATGGAACAATGTGCTCAGAAACATGTCAAAGATAATTAAAAAATAAATTGGAGTTGTGCATTTAACCCCCTTCAATAAAATAGTTGATTATTAAGTGTACTATGTTGAGTGGGAAGAACGAGTTCGCTACACTGTCATGTACTTTTATGGTTATAAATTAAAATCCAACCAAATCAAATCGATAAAATTATTTCTGTTGAATAAAAATGATAACCAAATCAAAATTTCGATCCTTTTCTTTTTGATGTCGTGTGTGAAAATATGATTCATGGGCCTTTCGTTGTAGACACTGATAGTGCTGTCAATTATCAGCATGAGTTTCTTAATAGTCTCTGTCCATCTTGATTTCCAACTTATACATTAAAATTAAACATTGGGTGTCCAATTATGGATCCATATCACTTTTTGCCCTCTTTAAGGCAGATTGTAATTTTTACTCAATAAAAAAATTTAAAAAAAGTTCTAAATATTTCCAATATCCTTCATGCTTATTGAATATTTTTTAAACATATTTAAAAAAAAAATAGATTTACTTATAAATGTATATAAAATTTACTGACCAACGGAGGCAGCTTTCGGATCCCCAGAGTTGTACTATTTTAGGTTAATGTCCTGACAACAAAAGATATTGAGGATTGAAAGAAGAGAAGTTGCTGGCCGAACGCCAGGCGGACGGGTCGGCAACAATACCTATTGAGCCGTATTCGATATTTCATTTTTATTCTCATTTTATTTCTATAAAATATTTTTCCCTTTTATTTTATTTATTTTTTTAATTCTGATCTGTCTAGAAGTTCTACAATGATCTAGCAGTGGAGGGAAGAAGAGTTTAACCAAGTGCCAATATGCATCATATTTGCTAATCGAATATATCAACTCAAATCCCAACTTCACTGAAACGTTTTAAAGTCTGCTCAAGCGAATTAATTCAATTACCAAAAAAGACAGCAATGGCGAAATCAGTGTTCTTTAAAAAAGATTTAACAGGAAGAACGAGTGTCCTTTTAATAATGAAGTCAGTTTTAAAAAGGATAAAAACTTATATGTCGGGAAGGAGTGACCAAATATGTCCTTAGGCCGTCAAAAATCGTCAGATCCTGCCAGATCTGAAAGCAGTATTCTTATGTGGCGTTTGTAACCACGCTTACATACTTCAAGCCAATATATCCCTCACCGATCTAGAGAAAAAGTTTTCAAAAAAAGGAGTTTAATAATGAAAAATAAACTTTACTCTGGGACTTAGAATCCCATAAGAATAAAAATAAAGCACAATTGTCTGGCCGTAATATTTACAAATTAAATGCTTCAGTTATTACGGCATACATTTTTGACAGAAAAAAAAATTAAATTAAAAATATATATATGAAATAATAATAATAACATAAAATACAATCGTATAGACATGTATAAACAAAAAAAAAAGAATGAAAGAGAAAAAAAAAGTAATTCTAAGTATTTATTTAATTATTTACATATTTGCGGAAGATTGATTGTCTAAAAGGCACAAAAATAAATTATTATTAAAGGTTGTTAGGGAAGCTGCTTTACGAATAGAAATGGGTAGGGAATTCCAGAAGGAGCTAGCACGGATGATGAAGGAGTTGTCAAAGGTTTTATGTGAGGGGATATACAGTTTAAAAGGTTGGGATCTAGTGTTTAGGAGGTGGATAGAAGAGCGCAGAGTTAATATATGAAGAATGTATGAAGGTTTTTAGAGATTGGAATAGGAAAGTACCCAAAATGATTGCCGTCGGAATTTAGGAAAGAGCCACCCAAGCTCAGAATATCAGCAAGTAACCTGTGATTGCCTGGGGACCCCGAAGATAAATCTAATGAAACAGTTCATCAGTCTCCCCAGCTTCATCTCGAGATCCCCAGACAGCCCTCCATAAACCAAGGAACCATAATCAAAGCAAGGGAAAATAAGAGATGACACTAGAAGTTGACGGGTATTCTGGGAAGAGGAATATTCAAAGAAAGAAGAGCAAAGGTGAAATGGAGGGGAGATGGGCTATTTAGGATTTGCTCGGGAAAATCAGAAGCTCTCTTTAGATCTCGGAGATAAAGGAAGAGCTGCAGAAAGCTGATCAGGATACAGAGGCGATAGAAAGCTGGTAGAGCCGAATCTCATTGACCTTAACCCCTTAAGATAAGTACACTATAGTGTTTATAGCAAGTAATAAGTGGATATTGTAAATTGAGTGCTCACCCTCCAATAGTTTGTTTCTTCGTCTATTTCGTTTAACGTCACTCTATACAGCTATGGCTAATCGGACGATGCTACGGTGGGAGTCCTAAATTGTGCCTACCCAAGTATAATTAGGATAGGGATCTTTAACGAGTACCTGACATCGCACAGGCTCGGCACCCCCATTTTACGTCCCTTCCGAAGGACGGCATAGCTAAGGATTTTTTACTCCCTTTAAAAAATCCAAAGGTCATCTGCCGGGCTTCGAACACGCGTGACCCCTCCCTCCAATAGTTAACGGTTAAACTATTCACAGTTCTAGAATCATAATGTAAAATAAAGAACATTCATTATATTTTTTTTTTCATTGAAGTATATGTACAATCTGCCTCAATGAAGGGCAATAGGTGACAGTGATAAAGATTTATTCATTCATACAATATATATAAGTACACACAAAATTAATTTTAATAGAAGATAAAAATAAAACAAATAATAATTATAAAAGTAAAACTAAATACTCGGGGCCATTGCCGTTTCAACCTTCTGGGGGAGGAGGTTTATGGGAATGGTTAAGACAGGATAAGGATTGGGATGATTGGATAGATTTTGATGGAATTTCGAGAATTTTGAAGGAATGAGATCAAGGACAAAAGGTATTTTTAGGTCATTGTGTAGGGTTTTATTGGTAACATAAGGTGCATTGACTATTGTTCGGAGGACTTAGGATTGGATAGTTTGAATGCGTTAGATATTGGATTGTTTTGCTGTCCCCCACAGTTCAAGTCTGTAGGTCCATATTGGTTTTAAGATTGTTTTGTGTATTAGGATGAAATTCCTGAAAGATGAAAATTCCTGCTTAGTAATCTGTAAAGTTGGCTGAATCTCCTATTGAGTTCTTGCCTCTTGAGTCTGCTGTGAGGGTTTCAAGTTAGTCTTTAGTCAAGATGAAAGCCAAGGTAACGTACTCTGTCGGATATAGGTATAGGGATATTATTAAAGTGGATAGGAAGACAAGATTTGCGGCGAAGGGTAAAAGTTATTTGACTGCATTTGGCTTCATTAATTTTATTCTCCACTTGCTGCATGAAGCTTCAATCCGTAGATGCCTTTTTCATTAATAATAATTATTATTTTTCACCTAACTGCCACTATATTAAATAGAATTGGTTTTCACGGTTGGATAATAGAATTCCATAAATTAAATAGATCAGAAACCATTTTATTGTATTACAAATTCATTAAGCTTTAGGTGAAATATAGTTTATAAATAAATTATAATAATTGTTTAAAAATAGCTATAATTTATAATTTTTGTTATGAATTGAATTTAGACCGGCGTATGATGGTCAGGGGGCTGGAAGGGGTTCCGCGCTATATTAAAGAGGGAGTGAGTATTGAAATTCCTTGGCGAAGGAAGTATAGCGCTCGAATGGACCCAACGGTTCATAGCCACTGCCCCATAAATCATATCATTGACTAAAATAAAATTTTATAAATTATACTTTATTAAACAAATATAAAATGTTTACGTAATATTAAATATCTATATCTACTTCTTAATCTATATCTATAACATTATATGTTTAAAATGACAAGCCATTTTTCGTTTGTCATCACTAACCGCGAAAACTACTGAATCTGTACCAAATATTAACTGCATCATCTTCATAGTTCAAGGAAGGTTTAGCAATAATAAAATATACTGATTTTTATTAATTTGATATTAAAAAAGTGATTATGTGTGGATAACGGTGGTTTGAAAATTGACCGATAGGTGGCATTCTATATGAGAGGTTATAAAGGTGTTATGTAGAGCTTGATATTGATAGTAAAATTTACTTATATTCAATTAAATTATTTAAAATATATTAAATATGTAGTGCGACATGTGGATCCCAGAGAAATTTGAAAATCGACAGCTATGTGATTAGCGCCATTCCACAATTGAATTTACAATGGTGAAACTACTGAACTTCTGCACCAAATTTTAACTACATCATCTTCATTGTTGTAGGAAGGTTTAGATATAATAAAATTTACAATAATAACAATTTAAATGTGCAATGTTTACAATGAGGCAGAAACGAGGCATGCAACAATGTCATATAATTTTATGTTTTGAAATCAAAGTCCAACTCCAACCATATGTAATAAATAAAATTAATCAATTAGTTAATTTAATTTTGTTATTTACTTATTTTGTTTTTCTTATATAAACCCAAATACTTATTTTTAAATTTAAAATTTCACATTATATATTTATATGTATATAATTTACATTCTGTATAAGTTGCTGCCTGATATGTACGCAGCCAGACAATAATACCTTGTTATTGTACTTTTAAATTATTTTTAGGGGACAAGGTGTCCCAGAATAAAGATTATTTTTCATTTCTGTCCATAAAATTCACCCCAAAAAGTGGTATTCTTTAATATCATTTACATTCAGAAGCCAACGGCAAAATTGAGGTCTATGTTCATTAACATTGGGTTTTAAACCTTACTTTGAAAATCTAATATATTAAATCTTAAATAATAATTCTAAATAAATAAATGTTATACATAAAATCCTTTGATCTGGTGTCGCTTTATTGAAAGTTTTCCTTTATTTTCTATTAAACAATAATTTTTTTCTTTGCCCTTTATTCCAATGAAGAGTTTATTATGTTTAAAATACATATTTACATTAAGCGATTGTCCTGTCTTATTTACACAAGTAATCGATTTGTATGCCAAAGGAAAACACCACGTTCTCCGGTTTTAAAAGTAAATTTCTATATTAAATCGACACGGAATCATTAATTTAATCTTACCATATAAAAACTGGTTAAATTTGCAAGTTTTTGTGAGATTTGCAGTTTTTTGGATAGTTTTTTTCGAAACACAGTGAGTGTTGAAGTATTTTAAGACATTGTAAATTCCTTAAATAAGGTGAAGATCAAGCTGTTCTTTAGGTCACAAGTTTGTAAAATTCAAAATTACATGTACTCTGCTCTTATAGGAAATTTAATGTTAAATTAAAATGTATAAGCAAAGGGGAGATATTACAGCTTTATGGAAAAAGACGTGGTTCCCTCAAAAAAGTCTTTAAATTATCGTATATCTGCAACGGATTGGAATAGAAAGGTAAGGTCTGCGGCATTTTCTTAATTTTTGACCTAGTTTCTCCAATTTTTTTTTTCACTAAGAGGGACTCGCACTGATGTATGTTGCGAAATTGTAAATCATTGAGTTCCTTGAAATAAAACTATTTTATCTATCTATCTATAAAATAAGGTATTAGAATTTAAAAAATAATAATAATAAAATAAAATAGCTCTCCTTTGAATACGGTCAAACTGCTATCTATTTCTGAGGGTGGTTAAGGGTTTCCGGATTATTTGATAAGTTCAGTGAGGAGTTCCTGCTGCGTATCACGGGCCCTTACCACCACGATGACGTAGAGATAGAAAGTATTTGAAAGGAAACTCCTACAAAAAAAAAAAAAAAATATATATATACTCTGTCTTCAACACTGACTCCATAAACATAAATACGCTGTACACATTAAAAAAAAAATTACAGAAATTATTATTAGGCTATTTTGAGTGGACTCATAAAAATAACTTCTATCTAATTGTCCATGCTACGTCAAAAGCCTATGACAGCCTATTTATTACTCCCAAACTGTACAAGTACTATAATTTTCGGAGAAGATTTTCATGATAAATATAACAATTTAATTAAAGAGAAACAAAAACATAGGAAAGAGACATGTCTTTTATGTTATATTAGAATAGAATAGACTAAAAAAAACTTTATTCTGGGACAAAGTCCCTTAAGAATAACTTTAGATAACACAAAAATAGATTATAACTGGCCGAGAGCTATTAAAAATAAAACAACATAGGTAAAATTGAATACAAATATGTATGAAAAAAAATACACAGAAAAACTAGAAAAAGAAAAAAACTATTAATAAAAAGAGAGTGAACAAATAAATATACAAAAAAAATAGAGGTTAATATTGTAAATATAATTGCAGAGGAGAAAAAAACAAAAACAAACAGAAACTTAAAGAAAAATAAAAGATAGAAAATCAAAAATTATCATTACAAGAAATTAAAACATTATCATAATCAAACTATAATTTATGCTAATGTTTTATGTCTGACGGTCTAAGTAATTAAATTAGACGATTACATACATAGTACATACATCCTTATAATTAGAAAACGTCGAGTTGGAGGGAAAGAAGATGGTGAAAGAATAGTGTTTTGAATGTTCCAAGGGAAGAAGCATTGCGGATACATGGGGAGGGGGGGGGGGGAGGGAATTCCAAAGAGTAGAGGATCGGACAAGGAAGGAACGTTGGAATGCAGTACTTCTGTGAGATGGAGTATAGAGATCGGAAAGTCGAGATCTTGTATGCAGTGATTTGATAGCGGACTTGAATTTCTGGTTACTGTAAGTATAGGGAGGGTGACAGATATTGATAAATTGGAATAGGTAGACGCCTAGGAAGTATTTTCTGCGGAAGGAGGGGAAAAGCCAATTTAACTCAGTGTAGAGATGAGAAACATGGGAAGGTCTCGAGGTTCCGAAGACAAACCTAATGAAGCAATTCATGATGCGTTTTAATCTATCTTCAAGAACCATCGAGAGGCCGCCATATATCACGCAACTATAGTCAAATTGGGGGAAGATAAGGGAGGGTACTAGAAGTTTGCGTGTGGGTAGGGGAAGGAAGTGGAGGGAGCGGTGAAGTAGTTTTAGGATACCGATTGACCTATTATTTGAAGATCCCGACATAAAATCTTTAGTTTTTCAAATAACTGATGAGGTTGACAGGACGATATGAAGACCCCGTCAGTGACTTCCCTGCACCCAGGGTCCGGAAAAGGTCACTCACTCTGGAGTGGATATGCATAAGCAATCAGGAGTCGACGACTAATGCTCTCCTCGATTATCTCTACTTGCAGCCAAATTGAAATATTAACCTTTAGCCGAGGGATTATGTTTATTTTTAACCTTCGTTTCACTTTACTCCGTTCCAGTTGTTTATAGATCTGTGTTTCAATCATATTAATTGAATATGGAAGACTTATGTTATTGGTCAGAGAGGTTTTGTAATTCCTCAGTTGATTAGGGCAGACGTAACTTTAAATTGTATTGTGTAATTATTACGATCTGCGACAAATGAGGGCAATAAGTTATAAAGACGGCTTTATGATTACATTTACACATTATGTAAAATTAAAAAAAATAATTTATATATATGTTTGTGATTAACCGGAAAACTTAATATCTTAAGGACCCAAAACTACTATGTTCTGAACAATAGTGTTATAATTGTAATTCATGACAAGTGAATGATTTGAAGAACTGAAAATTGGTAATAATAAAAAAAATCATTCTGCTAATAAACGAAATCGCTGTAATAAACAATGCAAATATAAATGACATTCACTGCTATTCATAGACAGTATAAAGAACAGTTTTAGGGATTGTCGAGCGCTTTAAGGGTTTTAAGTCGTTACATATTCAAATACTTTAAGAAGTCTATCTAAACTGATAGGATCAATGACTAGAAATAGAAGTGGGGAAACTATCGTATCCTGAAATGATTTTTAAAAAAATTCGTCATAAAATGGCACTAAAAAAAAAAGAAATCAATTCATTAATCTATACTATCCTTTAAAAGGACAATCCATTTTTCGTTTGTGATCCCTAATCACCAAAACTACTGAATCATTCAGTACTAAAATTTGACCACATCATCTTTATAGTTCCAGAAAGGTTTAGCAATAATAAAATCTACTTACTTTTAATGAAATAGTTATTAAAAAAAGAATATGTTGATAAAATGGAAGTCTTAAAATTGGCCTGTAGGTGGCGAGCACCATTCTATATAAAGGGAAAATAAAAAAAATGCAATAATAATTTTTTAAAAGCATAATTAAATTTAAGATCTCGTAAAAATAGGTGGAATTTTATAATTTGAATGGTTAACGATGTTTCCACAAAACTTAAACGTAAAGAAACTGCTTCTCCTCTTCATCCTATCGTTAAAAATGAATGACAGTAAATATATGTATGTATTTAATTTAGAGTCTATTACCATTATATGTATGCACTCTCGGAACATTTATTCTAATTAAAAAAGGGGTATAACCAAAATTTATGTTGGTGTTCCAATACTTTCTACACTAACTGTACACAGTGGCTCCCAGTCAAAATGATACACCAGGATATTTATAGATTTCTTTGAATAAATGAATAGTTCAAATTATATTACATTAAAAAAAAAAATGTATTGTGATCACTAAATATCCTGGTAGTATGTACTTTGTATATAAGCATATAAAAATAAAAAGGAATATAATTATAAAAATAAAACACATTTCACGATTACTTAGCTCACAGTGAAAATGATACACCTTTGTTTTTCCCATGATTTGTTTATTTTAAAGTAATTTACTTTAGTTAAACCTTCGTGTCGAAAGTGTTTGGCTCTTTTCAGAACGAGCTGAACAAAATATGCCATGTTTTTGAATTTCTTTCGATAATGAGGGAACATAGAACATTAATAAAACTTGAGTTGGTCATTCAACACTTTAATATCGGAAAATCTTCAAATCAAATAGCCGAAATTATTTTAAAAAGCTGTTCAACTCTCCTGCATATAGTGGAGAGATCCATGAAGGTTTAAGCAATATAAACATTTCAACTGATAGGGATGAGACTTAGATCGTCTCGGAAATTAAAAGAAATCCACGTTTGAGTGCACCCAAATAGCCAAATAGTGCTGTGCGTTCTACGAAAAAAAAAAGTTTCATGGACGAGTAGCTTGGAGAAAATATTTCATAAGAAAAAAAAAATCGAGCAGTTAGGATGCAATTTTTAAATGAATACTTACTGAAGGACCCTGAGTTTTGTTTGCTGATTTGCTGATGAAAGTAAATTTAATATTTTTGGATCCGGTGGCCGTTTTTATGAGTGAAGGAAACAGGAAGAGAGCCAGCGAAAAAAAAAAAAAAAATACACACAACTGTGAAACATTGAGGTAGGAGTATTATGATGTGGAAGTGTATGGCGGCTTCTAGTCTGGTTTAACATCATTTTAAAGATGGAATAGTTAACATATATGTTTATGAAGACTTTTTAACAGGAATATTGAAACAAACTGTGGACAAGATGAGGCTCAAAGATAAGTTTTGTTTTTACCAGGATAATGACACCAAACTCTCAACTATAGTGGGTAAAAAAAGTATTCGTACACCACATTTTTATTCGGTAAAAGTACAAATAATAATTAAATTGGACTCGAAAAACTTATGATTAGTATAAAAACAGCACTGTGCATTAATTCTTACCAGCCAGGAAATAAAAAGCCCATACAATCTAACTTATGAAAAAATAATCAATATTTTTAAGCAAAACAATTATTCGTACAGCAAAAGATTCATCTAATAGTAACTTTTTAAGTTCATTATCAGATCAATGTTTTTTCATCTAAAAGTAATCCTTTGCTCTTATGTTAACAAAATGAGGTGGATGAACTTGTTTGATTGTGTACTAAAAGATAATTCCTCAAAAATGGGACACAAATCAAAAGAATTGAGCCCTGCTTGCTAAGGAAAAGCAAGGTTTCTTAAGTCTTTGATCTATCGGTGTAAAGTCAGCATTGTCTCATACGACCGTAATAAAGATACAGTATTAAAGATAAGTAGTAAGTATTAAAGATACATTATTAAATAAAGAGTTTAAACCCGGATTAATGGACAATAAAAAACGTTCTGGACCCCTATCGATGTGAGAATCACGAGAAATTGTGAAATTAGCGTTGAAAATTCTAAAATAAGTACCTGCGAAATAGCGGAACACATTGCAACAAAATACAGTAAACATGTTGCACTTCAAACTGTCAAAAATAGACTCGAAGCTGAGGAAGAGCGCCAAGGGAAGAACCCTTCATAAATGAAAAAAAAATAAAATTGGGATAAAAGATTTCAGTTCCCCCCGGGAACATTCCAACAAACCACTCTCATTCAGATGAAAGCTAATTTAATATTTTTGGATGCGATGAAAGGAAATTTGTCTGGAAACAGGAGCAAAGCTTTTTTTAAAAAAATTGCAACCAACTGTAAAGACGTCAGAGTTTAAGTTCGTCTGAGCGCAAGTCGGGTTGGTGAACTCGTTATTTTCAATAGAATTTTTAACGTAGAAAAGTATGTGAACATGTTGCGAGGCAATCAATAAAAAGGTACGAAATTTAGGGATTGAGGACAGTTATTTGTTTTATTAGGACAATGACTAAGAAAACTGCCAAAAAAAAACCAAAAAAAAACGAGGATTGGCAGCTGTAAAATGTTCCTAGGATTTGTCTAGCACCACCACAGTCTCCAGACATTAATCCATTTGAAAATCTATCGGAATTAAGAAAAATCAATGCTCATCATGGAACGACCTAATTTTCAATCTGAGGGGCAGAAGACGGCCCTCAGAAGACCTACAAAATTGTTGAACTGATGCCTAGAAGGCCGTGATAAATGTGAAGAGTTATCCAACCAAATATTGACCTGTTAAAAAAAAAAATATTTGTTAGATTAATATAAATACCATCGTTGAATAAATTTCTTAAGCTATGTATGAATACTTTTTTTGCCTATTGGTTTGGAAATTTTCGTGTTACTCAAAATTAAACTGTTATATAATTTTTTAGGCAGATATGAATTAATACATGTATAGTTTATACAATGTTATATCTAATTGTTACGTGTTAAAAAATTAATTAGGCGTACTTTACTCCTAAAAACTAAGTGTAGGAATACTTTTTATACCCACTGTATGTTAGTTAAGGAATGGCTCCTTCATAAATGCCCCAATTTATTTTAACTCCAGTACAGACACCAGAAATAAATATGACAACACCTGTAGTAATAATTAGAGGTAGAAATTAGAAAACATACGATTTCCAGAAAAGAAGATTTAAAAAAATATCCACTCAAAGAATGGAATAAGATAAGCCCGGGATCGATAAAAAGAAATGGCCAACTCCATTCCAAACAGACTAAAAGAAGTGGTCCAAAGTAAATACTTCCCTTCAAGGTGTTGTTGAACTAAATCAAAAATTAATGAGAAGTGAGGTGTATCATTTTGAATGTGAAGTTAAATTCTTGTTCACATTTCGTTTGTTATTTTTTTTAAATAATCAAAGTTGTATATTTTAATTTGTTTTTCATTCTAATTAAGAATTGATATAAAGAAATGTGTTGATGAATTTCTGGATGTGTTTCCTGCAGCCTTTTAAGTTTTTCATTATCTCTACAGGGTGCATCAATTTCACGGTGAGCCACTGTAAATAAGTAATAAGCCTATTTTATGTCGTTAAAACGTTTATATTAGAGTATATATGTAAATATGTGAAAAAAGATCAGAGAGGATTCCATTTACCCCCTCTACTAGTAAGATTGAACATTGGACTCAACATGTCTGTGCATGTTCGTACCTTCCTCAGTCTGGTCCCAGCCCTGTACCGATTCACTTCGCAATAAAATATATTTTTATATATAATGACCACAAATGAATTATAGATAGTTTAAACTACTTTAGGAAGGAATAGAATCGTTTCTCTGCCGATCAGAATAAGGTACTAATAAATATATTTCCTTAATTTACGAATATCGCTGTTATCGGAGGAAAAGTACATGTAACTGCTGTTTATTGGAGGTATTCTGAATATCGGGCCGTGGCTTTTTATAAAACACTGTTTGTGTAGAAACTGATCAGAACATCGCTAGAAAGAGGTAGGATTAACAATTATGTACATAGTTAACTTATCAACATCAGGCCTTAAGTATTTATCGGATGAAATCAGATAATTTGATCCTGTATAAAAACTTTTGCTGCAGTCAGTTTAGTAGTTTTCTATCGTGATAGAGTAAAATTAAACTAGGTGAATTATTATTATTTTTTTTAATACGTAATTTAAAAAGATATGTAAAAAATAATAAATAAATGTTATATTTAAAATTTATTAATTGAGGTGTTGCATATTTTGATTGCAGATAGTTAAAAACAAAATTATGTCATAACTCGAATGCCTATTCATTTTAGATATATTTTTAAGTTATGACTGGAATTAATAATTAAAACTTTATTACCTCAATATACCAATCATTATAAATGCTCAAGAGTATTATAGATTTATTTGCGGAATTCATCGTGAGTTAATCAGTTAGAAGACAACAGAATACTGTATATGATATATAAATTAAAACATTTAGCAACCATATCTCCTTATATGAATAATTTATATTTATAAATTATGTTATGTAATAACATAAGATAATTCATTGAATAAATTTTCATTAGAAAAAAAATATAAATAAAGCAGTTGGTTTTAAAACGCATATAATCAGAATAGGAACTCACTGTGTATTGTTGATAGACTATTTGGACTGGAAATAAGATTAATAATAATTAAATGGCATTATATTAGTAAATAATTTGAGTTGGGGCAATTAGTCGGCCATTTTATTTCTTTATGTTGATTTAAATGAAAACATGGCCCTAATTAATTATAATTTTTATTTTAGTTTCATCTTTACAGTTTTTTATTTATTCCAGGAAAAGGAACATTTTTTTTGTAATAAATTATCTAATTTCATAATGATATTAACAAAAAATAAATTTGATAAGTTTTTCAATCAATACAATATCTCAGTTATGGAGTTTACAACTTAAAATTTAAAATATCGTCACCCGAACCCATTTATAATGTAGCTAAAGAATAACAGTAATACTCAATTCTTCAATTAAGGAGCCAACAATTATAGAAATTTCACACTTATTTCGGCACAACTCCTCTTTATTATTCCCCAACCAAGCTACATGTTTCGGGACTTTTGTCCCATCCTCAGACTGAAAACAGTATTGCATATCATTACACTACTATTTTATTAATAATATCAATCAATACACTCCTAGATTAATTTTCCCATAACATATCATTATAATTTTACCTTTAACAGTTATTTCTTCATGGTGTTATCACACCGTGTCTGTCCTTTCACATATCTAAAATAACAATACTTCTACCTAATGGGTACAAGGGTCAATCTCAAACTATTGTTTATAGTCCATAGTTGGTCAATCTATAATGTTAATTTATTAATTATTCCTGCATACACTGCTCCTATCTTATCTGTGTCTGTTTTGTAGTTAACAGTATTATTAATTGTTTTATTGATGTAAGTATTGTTATTTTAGATATGTGAAAGGACAGACACGGTGTGATAACACCATGCAGAAATAACTGTTAAAGGTAAAATTATAATGATATGTTATGGGCAAATTAATCTAGGAGTGTATTGATTGATATTATTAATAGAATAGTAGTGTAATTATATGAAATACTGTTTTCAGTCTGAGGATGGGACAAAAGTCCCGAAACATGTAGCTTGGTTGGGGAATAATAAAGAAGAGTTGTGCCGGTTAAATTGGAAATAATGGAATATAATTAAAGGATACTACAGTACATGAAGTCCTAGGTTTACGACGAAAATAAATTTTAATGTTAAATTTTATCCTAAAAAATACTTCAGAAACAAACTTCCAATTAGATTTGTCTTATTTACTTTGATTTCCTGTACAATATTTATGGTTTTAATTAAAACATTTTTTACTAAAATATATTGTCATATATAAGATTTTATAAATATAAGTTTAAAAATAATTAACTTTTTTTCTAAACTAATAACAGTAAAACCTCGCTAATCCGCCTTGATCCTAGTAATCCGACCCTCCCGCGGAGTTCAATATTTTCTAGGAATCCCGGGTGTAGTTGCGCAGACGCCCCCATTTTCAAATGCCTATTTCTTCCATGTCACTCCACTAAAACATAAATCCAGTTAGTGCTATTTAATCTACATTTGACAAATTTTTGTTTAATATTAAACTCATTGAAGTGTTTGAAGTTTTCCTGTAGAAAATATTATGTTAAAAAAGTTGGGGGCGTCTGCGGAACTATTCACCAAGGGAAAAAGTTCCGTAGAAGCCCCCGGGGAAAAAATATTATTTACAAGTTTAGATTATAATTAAATATAATAATTCATTGAACACATCTTTATTAGGGTCTCTAACAGCTCGTCTCCAGAGATATTCACACAAGTGTAAATATAAATTTTGGGAATGATTTCCGCCCGCGTGTATTCTTAGCTTAACTTATCTCCATGGTGATTCTAAGTTTTGATTGTGGGACAATGAATTAGGGTCTATAAAATGCAAGCTATGGCTCATTGTCTGGTGGGTGTGTCCCAATTTTGCAAGCTGTGTGTAGCCTCCCCATTCGTCTGTAATGATAGTACTTCCCGGTTTGACATTTTTTGTGATCAGACATTACAAAGTTTCAGCGTCACGCTTATTGTGGGGGCAAATTTCCATCCGGAACTTCTTTTGCCCATCCCGTTCTATCATCCCCAGAATCCAACTTCCGTCCACAATCCTTTTTCGATTATATTTTCTTGCTACAGTGATATTAAGAGTCACAATGATTATTTTTACTCAAAGGATTATTTTGTCGATATAGCGGGTCTGAGATTGGAGATTAAATCGGTGACGCAATAAACAATAAACAAAAATGTCCTTGAATTTTAGTTGTAACCTACGATAATATTTTAACATCATTTTACGTAGCAAAGGGCTGGGGGCGTCTACCGAACTTTTTTCCTTGGTAAATAGTTCCGCAGACGCCCCCAACTTTTTTAAATTAATATTTTCAACATAATAATTGTATACACTTTAAATAATTAAGTATGAGAAGAAAATTGGTTAAATGTAGATTAAATAGTACTAATTGGATTTATGTTTTGGTGGAGAGACATGAAATAAATAGGTATTTGAAAACGGGGAACTACTAGGCGTTTGCGGAACTACACCCGGAATCCCTAATAGTTCAGTAAAATTTTACATTTTAGTGTGCAAAATGTGGTGTAGTTTTGATTAATTTATATATTTTTAGTTTTGTGCATGTTTCCTGAAATACAAGTTTTGGATCTTAAACCACCGATACTCGCTAATTATTAGCGTCAAAGCGTCAAAACGTTCGACCTTTTCTACGTTTCATCAAAATATCTGCTGCACGGTTGATTCCAAAGGAAAGATTTTTATATGCAAAATTAAACTAAACTTTGAGCAGAAAATAAGCTCTGTAACTTAAACGGGGACTAAGATAAAAGTTTAAAATTTTCGAAGTTCTGTAAAAAAGTGGCGGCAATGTTTTTTACGATTTCGCTCTAAACGTCCTTTGAAAAGAATTTAGAGCATATTTCATTAGGAATGATTTCAAGGTGAGTTAGTTTGCAACAGACTCTAACACAATAGAGCTACGTTATGCATTATGGCCAATGCTTTTACATATATTAGCTGGACAAAACATATCTAAGGAAAAATTAGTGTGTTAGTATATATGAAGTACGTTTCAAGTTATTTTTAAAAAAAAATACTAATGTATAGCATATAATTATAATTCACTTATATCAATGAAACATTGTAATCTCCGGTCAATCCGCCCTACCCATTGGTCGGATTAGTGAGACTCTACTGTAAAAGTAATCAATAGAAAAGATCGAAAAATAAAAATAACATTTTAATAAACCATCAGGACCTTTCTATCATAGATACAATACCTTCAAAAGAAAATGGAAAACAGAGCAAAAAAAAAAAAATAATAATAACTCGTCAAAAAAGAGTTATTCATACTAATGCAGGCAATTTATCAAAGATGTTTTCTTCGTTCCGGTGTGGCCAGGGCGCAAAACTTGGAGAAAAATCGAGAAGTGGATTCGGCAACGAACCTTTGATTTAGTTCGATAAATATCGAAAACTGGGGTGCCAAACAGTCTGCTTCTTTTCACCAGAGATATCGCTAAATCTCAAACCCATCTGAAGTAAGTTTGATTTAAAACCCTTTCTAATTTAATTTAATTGTACAGGTGAAAATATTTAAGTAGAGGTTGCCGATTAAGAAACATTTTTTAAATACACTTTTACGGTCAAAGAATGGTATATACAGTTAGGTGTAACTAAGTCAATGTACCGATTTTTTTTTTATTATATTAATACATTCATATTCATGAATTTATATGGGTTATGTATGAAGTTAAATTATGACTCAATAGATACATACTCCATATAAATTTTGTACAATATTTAAATTTCAAAACATTAAAATAATTAATATTGATTGACCCACTTTTGGACCGTTCTTTAATACTCTTTTATCAATTTAACCTGTATGTAACGGAACCTTTCGTCGTAATTTTCACCAATTTCCAGCAATCTGATTAATTTGAAAATGTGCACACTTTGTCAGGGAGCAATGACAATACAATAATTTCACAACTTTGTTCTAAATTTCACTCTTAGTCATTGCAAATTACCCCCAAAAAGTGGGCGTGTCTTGCAAAATGTGGAGTATTAGGTTTTATATTTTTATTTGGCCCTGATGGGTCCTGAGAATAAAATATCAAACTAACTAAATTTAATAAGGGAAAAAATTTCGGGGTGCATAAAACCGAAACCTTTTGCACTTTTTTCAGATTTTGAAAAAAAAACAACGAAAAAGACATACAAAAATCCATTTAATCGTAAAATGTTATATGTAAAAATTTGAAGTATATGAAACTGTGCATCTAAAGGCATCCCGTAAACTGAATTAGATTTAGGCGTTTAGCCACAATTGATTTTCAAAAATCGACTAATTTACCAACTTTCTCAAAAAGTTATTTTTCGTCATGTTTAATTGCCAAAAATGGCTATTCCGATCAAAAAATGCTATTTATTAAAAGTTGTAGAAAATTAGATTTTGTACAAGAAAGGATTTTTTAAATAGAAAATTACCCGTTCCTACACTCAGATAAGTAAGTAAAACTAAAAATTATTTGTTGGTTTTGGATAAACTGTTTTAAAATTGCTTCACGAAATAAATTTTAACATGCTCAGGTGGGATTCGAACCCACGACTTTTTTTTGTTGTAATAAACATCAATATATTATTAACAGTTATTCAACTGTTAAAAAATTATTCCTTCTGTTGAGAAATTTTAGGAAAATGTTAATTTCGTTCAATAAAATAAAAATATATTAATTAAATTGAAAACAGAAATTATTATTATTAATGATGTTATAATTAATCAATTTAAATAGATTATTAAATTATATTCATGATTAGGCGACTAGTCGGTTAGGCGGCTTAGTCGGCTGCTTTTGTAGTCGGCGAGTGGTCAGCAAAACGTGCTGACTAGTTCACCATTTGTCTTCATTTATATATTAAATTTATCTTTACAATACAATACAATATCCGGCTCAACAGCTCGTCACCGAGCCCGGGCCGCCTCAAGTAGCCTCCGCCAGTTGGCTCTATCCTGTGCAGCAGTCCTCCAGTCCCGCACGCCGAGAAGAGTCCTAGCGTCCTCTGTCACACCATCCATCCATCTTACATTCGGCCGTCCCACTCTCCTTGTTCCAAAGATCTCTTCTGTGGCCACCTTCTTTGGAATCTCGCCATCATCCATTCTGGCTAGATGGCCAGCCCATCGAAGTCTTCCCAATTTTATGATTTTGGAGATCTCGTTATCATCAAAGAGCTCGTATAATTCCACATTCTTTCGTCTCCTCCACGTCTCGCCTACTTTGATGGGACCATATACCCTCCTCAGTATCATCCTTTCGAACACCAAGAGCCGTTTTTCATCCGCCTTCTTAATAGCCCATGCCTCCGAGCCATAAATTAGTACTGGGCGGACTATTGTTTTGTATAGCTTGATTTTTGTCTTTCTTGACAGATATCGGCTCCTGAAGTTTCTTGATAAGCTGTAGTAGCACCTGTTAGCGGTTATTATCCTACGCTTGATTTCTTGGGTAATATCGTTTTGGTAGTTTATTTCGCTTCCCAAGTATATAAAGTTGTTAACCACCTGGAATCTATACTGTCCAACCTCAAAGTACGCTTCATGGTTTCCTAGCCCTCCAACCTGCATATACTTAGTTTTTTTGCTGGTTTACTTTTAATCCAAACCTTCTTGCAGCCTCCTCGAGGGCAAGGAATGCTTCCCTTAAAGCTCGTTTGGATCTGGCCATTATGTCAATGTCATCAGCATAACCCAGCAGCTGCACCAGTCTATTGAACAGGGTCCCACCAACCTGGATACCCGACTTCCTGACAGCCCCTTCTGCGGCTAAGTTGAAGAGCAGGCATGCAAGTGCATCTCCCTGCCTCACTTTATTATTTGTGTAGAATTCCTCTGAGACGTCGGCTCCAATACGTACAACACACTTTGAGTTCTTCATGGTCATTTTCACCATGCGCGTCAGCTTTTTAGGTATTCCTATTTCCTCAAGGGTCTGGTAGAGCTCCTTCCGGTCCACACTGTCGTAAGCTGCCTTGAAGTCCACAAAGAGGTGATGAGTCACGATCCGGTGTTCCTTGCACCTTTCAAGTGTCATTCTTAATGAGAAGAGCTGGTCAATCGTAGATCTACCTCTTCTAAATCCTGCCTGATAATTCCCTAGTTGTCTTTCAGCAAACGATGACAGTCGTTCAAAGAGGATACTTGAGAGAATCTTGTATGCGCATGACAGGAGTGCGATTCCTCGATAGTTTTCACAGTCGGACTGATCTCCCTTCTTATGTATAGGGTATATTACGGCTTTCGCCCAGTCCTCTGGCATCCGTTCCTGCTCCCAAATCGTCACCATCATGTTGTGGAGTTCCTTCCTTAGCTCATCCCCGCTGTATTTTAAGAGTTCTGGCTGGATCCCATCAATCCCAGGTGCTTTGTTGTTCCTTAGCTTCCTGAAGGCTTCCTCTATCTCATCCTCGTCGGGGGGCTCAG
Source organism: Euschistus heros (assembly GCA_003667255.2). NCBI lineage: Eukaryota > Metazoa > Arthropoda > Insecta > Hemiptera > Pentatomidae > Euschistus > Euschistus heros. The sequence continues at coordinate 111,659 of RCWM02000500.1, forward strand.
CGTCGTCAGTGAGAGCTTGTTCCTCTTCTTCGGGGCTTGCATCTGCACCGTCTGCTCTGTTAAGTGCCTCTCTGAAGTGCCGTCTCCACCTTCTGAGTACATCTTCTGTTTCTGTGAGGAGGTGTCCATCCTCATCCTTACAGCATGTGACTCTTGGTTTGGATCTTCTTCCTTCATTCACTCTTTGGAAGAAGAGTCTGCATTCATTAGCATTTCGAAGGTTCTCGATTTCTCCCATCCGCTTGTTCTCCCATTCTCTTTTCTTTCTTTGATGCAGCCGTTTCTCGGCCCTTCTTTTCTCACGATAGGTCTCATCCGTGCTTCTGGTGTACCTTTGAACTCTTTTCTTATATGCCCTATTCTTGTCCACGGTAGCTTGTAGGCACTCTTCGTCAAACCATGGAGACCTATGCAACTTTGGTCTGGATCCCAATGCTTCCTCAGCGGCTGCTTTAATGGAGTTAGAAATTCCCATCCATTGTTCATCAAGGCTGGAGTCTGCTATCCGTAGTTCTTCTGCAAGCTTCTGTGATAGTTTTCGCTGGTACTCTTCCTTGTGTTCCGGTTCTTTCAGCTTCCCAGTGTTGAACATCTTCTTGGCTTGTTTCCTCTGGGCTTTCTTGAAAGGAAATTTTGAGCGGATTCTCGCTATACTGAGGTAGTGATCAGTATCCATGTTGGCTCCTCTAAATGATCTATTGCTTACCAGCTCAGATTTGTATCTGGAGCTTATGAGGAGATGGTCTATTTGATTTGACACTTTTCCATCTGGAGATCTCCAAGTTTGCTTGTGGATGTTTCTTCTTTGGAGTAGTGTGCTTCCTACAGTCAGTCCGTGCTCGGCCGCAAAGCTTACCAGCCGGTGCCCGTTGTCATTGCTTGTTTTGTGTAAACTATATTTACCGATAACGGGTTGATATGCCTGTTCTTGGCCGACCTGGGCATTGAAGTCTCCAAGTATTATCTTCACGTCTCGATGAGGGCATTTATCCAGAGCTTTGCAAAGGTCTTCGTAAAAGAGGTCTTTATCCTCTTCTGTGGCAATCTCGGTTGGTGCGTGGCAATTTATGACAGAATAATTAAGGAACTTTCCTTTGAGCCTGATGCAGCATAGTCGTGGGCTATATGGTACGAATTGTGTTACCAGTTGCCTGAATCTTCCCTTGACAACGAATCCAGTTCCAAAGGTGTGATGTGTTTCATGGCAGCTATAGTATATGGTATGCTGTTTCATTTCTTGTATTCCTCTTCCCAGCCATCGCATTTCTTGGATTCCTGCTATGTCCACCTTGTATGAGACCAGTTGTTTAAGGAGATTCCGTAGAGCCCCCAGTCGGTTAAGTGTTAAAATGTTCCAGTATCCAATACGTATGTCCTTATGGCGGTTCATGGGTCGTATCCGTTTAGACAATCCGGCTTCTTCTATTTGAGGATTTTTGACAACGGTTGTTTAAGAGGTGAGGGCAGTCAGCCCTCGACCTCCGAGTCAGGTGGAGGGGCTGCCTCCTCAGAGCTCCCTTACTCGCTCCCCCATCCGGAGCGAAATTTATCTTTACTGTTTGTTATTTAATCTATGAATAGGGACATTTCTTTATGTCAAAGACTTTAAGAAAGTTTATGATATTAATAAAAAATAAATAAATAAATTCTACAACACTGAATAAAGAACTTACGTAACCTACTGTTTGTTTTTTTTTTTACACACAGTTTTGGTTTTGTATCAGAATTAATAATTATTAATTCTAAATGGAAATGAGATATAAATGTTGGAATACATGGAAAAGAAAACTGATATTTTAGCAATTTACATACGTTATAATTTACAATTAAATGTATGATATTTTGTGTGATTTGTCAGTTAAATACGGTATCTTTTTGGCATTATTGAATTCGAAACTTGAAAACTAACTCTCTAAGCTAAGTAAATTGTTGACTTTCGCTTTATTTGATTAAAAAAAACAAAAAAAAAAACCTCCATTGCATACCGGATTGTTTTTTAAAGACAGAAAAAAATAATATAAGTTAAACGAAAACCTCTATATATAGGTATTAACTATAAAGCTATAAACGAAGCTGCCCAAACTTTGCCGATATCACCCTAATTCCAGCGGACTAGTCGACCGAAGTCATAGCCATAGAGATGGGACCTCTTATCGTAATTATGGATGAAGTTAAAAATAAATCATTTCCTAAAAATAAAATTTTGAATACATAATAATTGAGTTTTGAAACGATGGGCTTCAGACAGCATAGAGATCCAGGAAAGTATGTTTTTTTTCCGAAATCAATACTCTCTCTCACAAGGGAAAATATATAAATTAATTTCCTGGAAGAATAGTCAATACAGGTCTGAGGGCGGGACTGTAAATATTAAGTTAAATTAAATTATCAGTGCTCTATAATAATATAAAATGATTTATTTCTATCCTGAAATAAAATAAATTATAGTTTTAAAAAACACGCTTTGATAGCAAACCGAACTAAAAAGAAATTTTTTTTTTTTGTGAATAGTTTGTGTTATGGTAACAGAAAGCCAGACGATCAATTAATTAATCGATTAATTAATTAATTTGGAATAACATCAAAGTCAAACTTAAGTTATTAACAAAATAATTGATTTGATAGTAAAAAATCGTGCGGTTCAACAAACTTTTGTTATTGAAAGAAGTATGGACCGACACCGATTTTGTTATTATTATTATCATTTTTATAATGACTCTACTTTTTAATAGTCACCAATAAAATTTATGTAACATTTAATATTTTTACTATAAATTTGTTTTTGATATGGATAGGCCTTTTGACTGGGGATCTATTGTTGTTTGTAACTTTTTTTTCACCCTCGAAATGATCAACGTTTTTATTCCACATTTTGGCACGCTCTAGCTCCGTTGGTTTTGCTCGGATCAAAAATTTACGAAGTTTCCGTATCAGGAATTTAAAATGTATAATATTTTTTGTTATATAAAATTTGTCGCTAGGACCTACCGTTTAATAGCTCTATTTGTTTGAATGAAAAAAGTGACGTTTTGAATACAATTTTCAAGCGTTGGGTTTTTTTCACACGCTCTGACTCTGTTGGTGCTGCTCGGATCAAAAGTTTCCTCTTCAGAAGCTGTAGATACAAAATCAATAAATTATAGACAAACATATCTATGATCTATTCTTTTTCTCGGTCAGGAAGAAATTGAGTTGTTTTTTTTTTTCAAAGATATTAAACTTTCAAATACAACGTTATTCCGATTATCCGTATTAATGTGGGCCATAATCGATACCGAAAAATCCGGATAATCAAATTTACTATTGAAATTAAAAAAACAGAATGTTATGTTATACAGAATATAAAATATACAATGTTTTAACTATATATTTTATTGTATAATTAAAAGTATGGCTGTTTATAAAATTATATTTAAGTTACAACAAAGTTCAGTTAACATGTCGGAAATGTAACACAGAACTCATTGGCCTATTTTTTCCCAGATTCGCTTTTCCTAAGACGTTCTACAATGTATAGATTTTCGGACACAGTTAATACAACACGTTTTTCTTTAGGTGCCATAACTCTTTGAATTTATAATGAGACCACTCGAGATGGCAATAGGGCCCAGAATGTTTATTGCGCGATTTTTAATTTTTTCTATGGTTATCATTTCTTTAATATTTATTTTAAAATTATTTTGTTCTTGATGAATAATTTTGGGAATTAAATAATTTATTCACCATGGACAAAATAATTCTAAAAGAAATATTAAAGAAATGATAACCATAGAAAAAATTAAAACTCGCGCAATAAACAAAAAATCAAACGTTCTAAATCTTAACACCTGTTATTCCAACTTAATACATTCAGACCAATAATATACATTTTACATTTATATACATCATATAAATCCTTCTTCTATTTATTAGTATATTTCACCGAAATATTTTTGTACCTGCATCTTGGGAATACCACCCAGTCCTTTTAACTTAATTTTTCTCAGGGATTTCCCCACAACCTTTGTAACTGTTTGTTCAAAATTCCCCTAGGTGAGTTTCTGTACTAGAATTGTTAGTCTATTCCACATCCACTAGTAACATTGTAAGTAGCTTCATACTCCTCTATATTCTGTAATTATATATATTTTTATTATTCTAACACATGTTGTTATATACTTGTACTGTAGCTAGCTTTATGTTATGAAATAACTTGTATAACTTATATAATTATATTGTAAACTGTTTTTTCACTGTAGGGCATGTTTATGAGAACAATATAGTCTCGAAACGTAGCCAAAATAGTTGTTTTTATTTATTGACTGAACCTCAAGAACTTTACTAAACAATTAATAGTAAGTCAAGAAATGTATCCATGGATAAATTTCTTGACTGTTACTATTAAATGTTTAGTAAGGTTCTTGAGGTTCAGTCAATAAATAAAAACAACTGTTTTGGCAACATGGAAAATATCTATAGTGGAAGAATGGGATTTTATGAAGAAATCAAGACAACTCACGGTCTTAAAGCAATCACAGTGATGAAGGAACTTCAGAAATCCAATAGAAAACTAACAAGTGCGAAGGATACTAGGACATTCCTTCTAAGATGCAGGACATTATTATGAGAACAATATAGTCTTGATACGTCGCCCAACTAGTTGTTTTTATTTATTGACGGAACCTCAAGAACCTTACTGTATATATATATGTATAGGTGTATATATTTCCTTCAAATCAATCCGGATAATCGGATATTTGGATAATTGGAGTTTCACTGTATATCGATTTATGCTCAGTGTGGTTTTAACCTACTTTGGATATCACAAGAATTGGTTTTACGGAGATCTTAAATACTAGTATATATTATAATATGTCCAATATTTTACAGAAGAGTCTGAAAAACAATAACCAAGATAAATAAATACAGTTAATGAAACTAATAGCTTCAATAAATTTCCGACAGAGGAGGAAGAGACCGTGACAGATATATGTTATAGGAACTGCGCCAAGCTCCTTAAGATATTGTCCACTGTTCAATAGAACTAATGGTATTTTGTTTTCTGTTTGAACATAAATAAATATAATTTAATACGTTTTATTCAATAATGGGAACTTGTCAAAAATTAAGAAAATTAGCGCATGAATGCTTTTAATAAATTTATTTAAATCCAAATAAACAATAGTTTGTGAAATCATGAGTTGCGATAACTCGTGCTCTGAAATATTTGTATTTGCATTTTTTATCCTAGCTAGCTAAAACATCTAATCTATATCTATACTATTATATAAAAAGACAAGCCATTTTTCGTTTGTGATCACTAACCGCTAAAACTACTGAACCAATCTCTACCAAATTTTGACAATATCATTTTTATAGTTCCAGGATGGTTTAGCAATAATAAAATCTACTGCTTTTCTACTAATTCCTCATTAAAACAAAGCGAAAATAAGTGCATAACATCACCCGAATTCTAGCGGACTAGTCGAACGAAGCCATAGCCATAGTAGGGTTGGGCGATACTCGATAGTTAGCACTATCGATAGGCCGATACTATCGGTTGAGAACTATCGATTGCTATCGATAGTTGCATCCTATTTTTCTAAAGGGATTCACTAAAAAATTTCAACTAATTTAATTAAATTCAATTATCTACTTACTATTTGAAATTTGCAGGATTATAAATTATAAGATTATATCGTAAGAGAAAAAAACATTTATTTGAATTTTAAAAACGTATTTACAATTTACATGGTTACAATAACATGAACAAATCGAATCTTTAGAAAAGAAAAATAATGAAATAGTTAATTTCAGGAGTCAAGTGTGCTCCTTGAGCCACATATTTCCCGAAAGAAAAACTAGCATTTCTGCTTTCCTTTGGCTTGATCTTTGAGTGAACCCTTGAGCTCTAGGAATCCCGAATGCAATTCCATAAGAACTCGACACTGGACGGAGACAGATCAGCATGATTTCGTGAGTTTCAAAACTTGAGGTAGTCAAAGAGACCTATCGATAGTCGACACTATCGATAGTGACCATCGATAGGCATGACTTATCGATATATCGATAGTAACTATCGACTATCGCCGAACCCTAAGCCATAGAGATGGGATCTCTTATCGTAATTATAGATGAAATTAAAAATATATCATTTCCTAAAAATAAAATTTTGAATACATAATAATTGAGTTTTGAAACGATAGACTTCAGACAGCATAGATATCCAGGAAAGTATGTTTTGTCCCGAGATCAATACTCTCACCGGAGAAAATATATAAATGCATTTCCTGGAAGAATAGTCAATAAAGGTCTGAGGGCAGGACTTTGAATATTAAATTAAATTAAATCATTACACTGATAGTAAGAATGCGTGGGGTTCAACAAATATTTGAATGGGTCCACCGAAAAACGTTCCAAGCGACAAAATTTCCGAAGTGTCGATTTTAAAGGTTTTTAAATGTATAATAGTACGCCATAGTATGATATAGTAATCCATTATGTTATTATACATGTAAATATAACAAATTAGAAGGTGAAAAAAAAAATCTAACCTACAAAACTAACAAGAACTTTAGATTATGATTTTCTTTTACTGATTACTCAAAATTTGTTTTGTCGCTTAGAACGTTTTTTGGCGGACCCATTCATTTGTTATTGAGAGACAAAGTGCAACAACATCATCGGTAGCGGTATCATCATCATCAAGTCGCAAAGCCGGTGGAGCCGCCATATATCGCAACATCAATAACTTCACTGATTGTAATAGAGTTAACATTGACATTTCGGAAATTTATCTGGAAATGAAAGATGCAAAACCTGGTGATGCCTGTCTAGTAAACGTATAGACCAACGGTCTCTTCAAATTTGTACTCGGGTGTGTGTATATCCACCCGGACAAAGCGTTAGAAGAAATTAAACTCTTATGTTACGATCGTTGTTAAAATATTCCAAAATATATCGCTAGAATTATAGCCGATTACGAGCCTGATCTTGCTACACCAGTTCTGATAGTTGGAGACTTTAATGTCTCACTTGCAAATTCTATTAGAATTGTTCATCATCAGTTTCAAGGATCATTCATCATCAGTTTTAAGGATGCAAAACTGATGATGAATGTTCAACATTCAGGTAATAAATAGTTACTTTCGTAGATTCAAAATAACAGATCCATTCTTATGTCCTTTCGACTTCACACAAGAATTAAATATACATCACATCATATATGAATGCAGACTACTCAGTGACTTCAGAGAAAAACAGTAAAGAAACTTCATTATTTTATTTCTTGTTTATTCTGTATATTTAACTTACAATACATGTATCATGTATATGTATATATATAAAATAATCAAAAAACAAATGACATGCATTGGGTTAACAAATAAGTCCTTTCGGTTATTTTGTTTATTGTCATATCATTACGGTCCATTTCTTATCTGATAAATTAATTCCTAAGGTGGATTGTTTACTCTGTTTGTAATGTGTCAACAAACAGTTCTGCGAATTCCTGTTTACATTAGCTCAGTAATTTGGTTGCTTTTGCACTGTGGACATGGAAAAAAATATCATTCGTAATCGTCATATTTGCAGTGTTTATGGGGATGATTCCTTCACTGAACGCAACTGTCTAAATTGGTTAGACAAATTACGTTCAGGATATTTTGACATCAATGACGCTCAACGGTCTGGTCGCCCACAAGAAATTGAAAAGAGCTATTGCCATCAGGGCAAACAACAATTGATTCAACACCGTACTGTTTGTAAATATCAAATTGCCAGAAATGGTGAATCGAAAGGGTGTTGTTTTTCTTCCAAGACAACGCAAAGCCCCCACACCTCGTTGGTCACTCGTAATAAATTATTAAGCTTTGATTGGAACCTTTGCCATATCCTTCGTATTCAGCAGACCTAGCTCCTAGCGGTCCCTGCAGAGCGAGCTCCATGAATAGAAAGCAATACCAAAGGAAATAGGACATATAAATCCACTTGGATCAGTTTTTTGGCAATACACCCCATACGTTTTATGAACGTGGCATTAGGCAATTGGTCGAAAGATGGGATCAAGCTATACTAAATAATAGTGAATATATTGTAGTTTAAAATAAATTTATGTCTATTATACAAAGAGTTCTATTTCCCCCTCAAAAACCGAATGAACTTATTTTCCAACACAATACACGTTTAAGCCCGGTGTGTACAGGAATTACGTAGCTTTGGAAGGATTCAGGAGTGTAAAGTTTAGGAACCTATCCAAAAAGCTACCACTCCTGCTTACCTAAATCATTGTTATTATCATTTTTATTTCAAATGGTTTTCTCTACTTTGTTTGTTTTCAATAATATTTATTTATTAATATTTTTTATTTACTCATTCACTGCTTTTTAAAAATATATAAATTAAAAACATAATTTATGTTTAATGTACATTAATATTTATAATTATTCTGTTCATGACGTTGTCCAAAGTGGCAGGAAGAAGTGATGAGTAACCATATACGACCTTGCTCCGGGACAAACTTAAATTGCCTTTTAGAGTCTTCAACTTGGCTTGGTGTCGCGGTCAAAGACAAATTAGTTAGCCACATCGTTGGCAGACAGGAGGGGGACAATGGCTGAGTTTGATGGCTTCAACTTTAAGTCAACTTTGACATAATACAATCTAAAGCTGGAGAATATATCAAAATTAATGAGCTTATCAAATATATATACATATATATAAGTTAAATAGTATGAGAAATAAAACTTAAAAAAAAAGAATACAAAGGGCTCAATAAAGACACGCTATGACTGTTGGATAACAACTAACTTTATTGCTCTGATGCAAGGGTTTATATACAGTTTTACATTGTTTGTTTATTCTATTTGGGATTAACTCTAATACTGTATGACTTCGGACCTTGACTGCCCCTCCCCAGTTTATGACTAATTCTCATAAACTTTATACAATGGTCGCTTAATACCGATTAGGTATTAAGGAGTCCATAGTGTAATTCCCACTTGGTCAAAGGCCGAAGCACACAGATAACACTTAATAAACACTATAATCCTATCTTGGTACAAGATCACTAATCCTATTTGGTACGAAGTACAACAGATAAAATTAAAAACAAACTTTTACACTAATTCCTAATCCTATAAACTAATAATACTACAAAAATGACCTTTATACAATAATACCTAAAATTAATACTAGTTCTTAAACCTAACTTATACCTAAGATACACACACATAAACATAAAATAAAATCCTTTTTACAATAAAATAGCACTCACATAAAAAATTAAACCAAAATAAAATTCTCCTTATACTAATATCTACACCAATAAAACTACTATTCTCTATATACCCTACTTCTACTATATACACGCTAAAAATAAAAAAAAAATTACACTCTTCGAACAAAACCAAAATTCTTCCTCTTCATTTCTCAAGTACAAAACAATTAATTATAATAGGACAATAATAATAAAATATATATATATATGTTCTCCAAATCAAAAAATACACAAAACAGGTTTCTTTTCCGTTGCTCACAACGGAACACTCCAAATTATCTAATAATTTGCTCCTCAATCGGGAGCTTAATCTGCTCAATATGTACATTTCTCCGCTTTCGCGGCTCCTTAATGCTTTCCAACGTGAGTACGTTGTGCTCCCTAATAACAATCACTCGGAATGGCCCCTCGTAGCGACATATCTCTTTGCCGCGGTTGCTACTCTTTTTTCGATATACCACCATTCCGATTTTAATCTTTCCGGTGACATCGCGCACCCTCACATTTTCCCGCTCCACCCGCTTTTGCTTCTCTCGGACTATGCGCTCCCGCGCCTTCTCCCACAGTTTCCCGAATGCCCAACGACGATTGGAGATGGAATTCACCAGTTCTTCCTCCACTACCGTTTCCCTAAAATCGCGCCTTCGCTCTCGAAGCCCAAAAACAAGTTCTACCGGCGAGTATCCCGTTACAGTGTGAATAGAGTTATTGTACGCGGCGATCGCCTTCACCATTGCGACATCCGGCTCTAAACCCTTATCCACTTGATAAATCCGTAGATGTTCGCTGAGGGTTCCGTGGAGTCTTTCGATACCCCCTCTGCCCTTGGGATGCCCTGGGGTATTTATATGCCACCTGATCTCGAGTTCCTTGGCCTCTGCCCTAACCTGTGCATTGTCGAACTCGAGACCTCCGTCCGACGAAATTCTATCTGGAATTCCATAAACCCTGAACCACGACCGTAACGCTTCTAACACTGACTCTGCCGACTTATTCTGCACCAAGTGAGCCTGCGCGATTTTGCTAAAAACGTCAAGGATGGTAACCCACCTATAACCCCTCCACGTAAACGTATCCACCTGAAGATCCGCTAGTGGGAATGCTACCGTGGGCATCTCCTCTTGAACCCGGGGGATGCCGGTCGTATTTCGTGGTGAGGCATACCTCGCACGACCCAATGACCTCTTGAATCGTCCGCTTCATGCCCCACCAGAAATACCTCCGTTTCAGCGCCCTGAGAGTTTCTTGTGTACCCCGGTGATTGGTTTTCCCCTGGTGATATGAAAGGGTTACCTCTTTCTGGCGCTCACCATCTTGAATTACCTATACCGATCTCGCGCACTTGATAAAAGTACGATCGATCCCTATTTTCTCTTCCCTCCACAGTCGCTTTACCCTATCCCATATGGTCGCGTTTCCAATATATAGGTGGTACGTCTTTCTCGGCTTAGTCACCCCATTTAATAATTTCACCATGGGTACTTCCCTGATCTCCGGTTCTGTCCAAATGGTTGTAATATTACATCTCCCATACTTTGAAAAGTCCGCCTTCGGGAGACCCTCAGTCCTGTTTTTTCCAGATGATCTGTTCCTTCTTATCGTTAATTATATCATCTATTTCTTCCATATCCGTGGGTCTCTCGTCCGCGGAACTTTCGTCTTCTTGGGACTCATTTCCCTCTTCTTGGGGCTCATCACGTTCTTCATGGGGCTCATTATTTGCACTCTGTGTATCTTCGCCACCCTCACCCTCCGGAGTCCATTCTCTTAGAAATTGCCGGATATCCCCTGACGGCCCCGGTTCGTTTTCCTCCACCGCATTCACCATAACCGCGCGCGACAACCAATCGGCCACTACGTTCTCCTTACCCGGTTTATAAACTACCTCGAGGTCGTATTGGCTGAGGAACTCCTTCCACCTTGTCACTCTCGCAGAGGTTTCTTTCAACTTCCCTACCCACTGTAGGGGTCTATGATCGGTGTGCACTCGAAACCTCCTCCCGAAAACGTACGGCCGGAAGTGATCCACAGCCCATACAATCCCGAGTAGCTCACGCTCCAGCGCGCTGTACCTCGATTCGGCGTCGGTCAACCGTCTGCTAGCATGTGCTACGGGCCTATCTCCCTTCTCGCCCTCTTGTGACAAAACCACCCCCAGCGCATATTCACTCGCGTCCGTTGTTATGGTGAACATCTTCTCAAAATCCGTTGTTCACTTGTAGAATGGGTGGCCTCAGGATGCTGTTTTCTTCCATCCGCACTCTTCTGACCGGAAAAGAAGAAAAAGAAAAAATTCTCCTACCTCGGTCCTCTGCTCCTCGTAGTCCCGGGTTTCGGCACCAGTTAAATAGTATGAGAAATAAAACTTAAAAAAAAAATAATAAAAAGGGCTCAATAAAGACACGCTATGACTGTTGGATAACAACTAACTTTATTGCTCTGATGCGAGGGTTTATATACAGTTTTACATTGTTTGTTTATTCTATTTGGGATTAACTCTAATACTGTATGGCTTCGGACCTTGACTTACATATGTATATATATATACTCAGGGTGAGTATGTCTTTGTGTAAAAAAAAAAATTGGCGAAAAAACTAGATCAAAAATGTAGCAAATTGCCGCAGACTTCACCTTTCTATTCCAATCTGTTGCAGACATACGATAAATCAAAGACTTTTTTGAGTAAACCACGTTTTTTTTCAATAAAAGCTATAATATCTCCATTTTGTTTAAATATTTTTCAAATTTTGACCACATTTTCGGATTTAGCATTAAATTTTCTATAAGAGCAGAGTACATGTAACCTTGAATTTTATAAAATTGTTACCTAAAGAACAGCTTGATCTTCACCTTATTTGGGGAAGTCACAATGTTCACTTCAACGCTCACTGTTTTTCGAAAAAACTATCCACAAAACTGCAAATATCATCTGCTTTCGGAAACTAATAGCAAAATTGAGGTCTATGTTCATTATCATTGAGTTTTAAACCTTACATTTTAAATCTAATAAAATAAATCCTAAATTATGGTAATAAATAAATAAATGTAATAACACAAGATCCTCTGATCTGGTGTCACTTTATTGACAGTTTTCTTTTATTTCCTATTAAAAATTTTTTTTTCTTTGATTTTTAATCCAATGAAGAGTTTATTTTGTTTACAATGCACATTTTCATTAAGGTATTGTATGCCAAATGAAAACACCATATTTGAAATGAATGAAATCGAAACAAAATCATTACGTTTAATATATCATTCGAAAGCTTGTTCAATTTGCAAGTTTTTGTGAGCTTTGCAGTTTTGTGGATAGTTTTTTCAAAAAATGGTGAGCGTTGAAGTGATATAAGACATTGTGACTTCCCTAAATAAGGTAAAGATCAAGCTGTTCTTTAGGTAACAAGTTTCTAAAATTCAAGGTTACATGTACTCTGCTCTTATAGAAAATTTAATGTTAAATCTGAAGATGTGGTCAAAATTTGAAAAATATTTAAACAAAATGGAGATATTACAGGTTTTATGAAAAAAAAACGTGGTTTCCTTACAAAAGTCTTTGATTTATCGTATATCGGCAACGGATTGGAATAGAAAGGTGAGGTCTGCGGCATTTTGCTACATTTTTGATCTAGTTTTATCCATTTTTTTTTTTTTTTTTTTTTTTTTTTACACTAAGAGATACTCACCTTGTATACAAATGTTTCATTTAAGGAGATCAATATCAGTTATTATATTAAAAAGGCATAACTCCCCATTTGCTTTATTCATTTAACTACATGTTTCAGAGCTTGTCATGTTGCTCCATCTTCAGGTTCTAACACTGTGATATTCTCACTTGGTCACAGTGTAGAAGAGATGACCAAGTGAGAATATCACAGTGTTAGAACCTGAAGATGGAGCAACATGACAAGCTCTGAAACATGTAGTTAAATGAATAAAGCAAATGGGGAGTTATGCCTTTTTAATATAATAACATATGTATATGTATATTTATTCATTTATCGCGATACAGGCCAACGGTGGACCACGCGTATATCATTTTCAGGTTTTCTTCCTTTCTGCCCAAATTCTTTTCATTTTTTTCGCCCATTTCCCTCTTTCTTTCCTCCGTCCATTTCTTACTTTCATGCTTCTTCTTCTCCGCTACAAGAACCTTTATATTTTTAACCATTTTTCCAAATTTATCCTTATCTTTGTAGTCTCCCTCCGTGATACCCAATTTTTTAACTTCCTCTTTCATTTGCTCTGGGTAACCTTTTATATTTTTTGAATTTCATCACTTTATCAAATATTTGTTTGTTCAATCTATTGCTATTCATTCTTTTCATGTGTCCGAAAAAATTTAATCTCCTTTTCCTCATCGATGATTCTAAGTTTTCCAATTGTTCGTAAAGGTCATCGTTCTTTTTTAATCGATATTCTTCCCCCAATTTTCTCGGTCCGTATATCATTCTCAATATCTTTCTTTCCGTCCTTAACAAGGTTTCCATATTGGTAAATCCCATAGTCTCTACCCCGTAGAGGATCGCAGGTTTTATGACTGTTTCATAGTGTCTAATTTTGGCTTTTATGGAAAGATTTTTTTTTATTATAAAAACTCCTGACTGAGAACTTTAATCTATCCAATTTTACCTCTCTACTATGCGTTGCTTGCAAGTCTCCCCCATTGTAGTTCACAAGTTCCCCCAAGTATTTAAATTGATTCACCAACTTGATTTTACCATATTTAGTCTCGATTTTTCCTACCATATTTTTCCTAGTATATGTATATATATATATATATATATATATATATATATATATATATATATATATAGAGAGAGAGAGAGAGAGAGAGAGAGAGAGAGAGGGAGAGAGAGGGAGCTTTGTGTTGCTCAATGTGTACGGATATATATTTTCTTGACTGTTACAATTAGATGATTAATAAGGTCTTTGAGATTCAGTCAATAAAATGATAAGTTATTTTGGCGACGTTTCGAGACTATATTGTTCGCATAATAATCCCAATGTTACTGGTATTAATAAATAGATTTTATAAAAATAATAGTAATAATACCTCTTTGGAAGGATTATTGAAATACTCATGATAGCTAAAATATTTAATTTTCTCTAGATATTAAGTTCGGTAAGATTTAATTAAATGTACCAAACCCATTTTCGTCTCCAATAAACATAGGAGTAAAGTTCTTGTTGTACCCGACATATTAGCATCAGCCCATTTTTTTTTTTGTTTCAATACATGCTTAAATCAATTTTGGTGTAATATAAACTTAGATCAGTTTACTTTACCCCCTCCCCCAACTATTGGTTACAAAATCATTTTGGATGAAACTTCCGGATATTCCCTTATCAAAGTATTTTCCCACAAGCCATCGGTCCCAAGATGAGTTTGAAACTAGCGGCGATTGTAAACATAGCCAGAAACTAATTAATTATCCAAGATTATCAACACTTCGACCCAATTAGCCAGGCTATATGGATCTTTCTAACCTTCTCCCACTCTCTTTATGTATGAAATGGCTTCTAGTTAAAATTAAACACGAGGATATTTATAGATGTCTTTACAAAAATAAAAATTTAAAATTATTATTATTTTTTTTTTTTTTTTGACACGAAACGACTGCATTCTTCTTTCTTCCTCGATCCATACTCTCCTCCCCCTCACCTCCATGGTATCCACAAGGACCTTTATTTCCCTTAGTTTTTTCCTATATCTATCCCTATCGAAACACTCCTGACTTGAAATCCCCGATTTCCCCGGTTCTTTCTTCATCTGTCCGATGTACCCCCCAACCCCTTTAAATCCCCACATTTTACCGAAGATCTTCCTATTTATTCTGTTCTTGTTCATCCTGACCATATGACCGTAGAAACGTAGCCTCCTTAGCCTAATGTCCGTTTCCAGGTCATCCATTTCTCTGTATAATTCTCTGTTACGCCTCAGCCTACATCCCTCCGGTAATTTTATTGGCCCATAAATTTTCCTCAAGATCTTCCTCTCTACTCCCAAAAGTTTCCTTGAGCTAGGAAGAGAAGAGGTCTCCATTCCATACAGAATAACTGGCTTGACAACGGTGTTAATAATTTCAAATTATATTACATTAAAAAAAAAATAATTTATTGTGATTACATGTGTTCATATTTAGAGTGAAAAAAAAAAAAAGTTAGAAGAAACACAAGAAAATTAAGTCTCAGCCAAAAGACATATTTATTTAAAATATAAAATAAAATAATTGCTTAACCCTTAACTGATCGCGCCTACTGGAGTCACGCATCCGGCCGCGCGGTTGACTTTGTCAACCACTACAGTTTTCATTACCCTCAGAATATATTCAGTCTTGATCAAATTTTACCTAATCTAACTTTTTTTAATTAAAATTTATTGTGATTATTTTTAGTTGTAGTGGTCACATTGACGTACGGTAAGGCAAATTCAAATCTTTCACGCAAAACCATTCAGGACAATCACAAAAGCACCATGGTACGTAAGAAACATAACTTTACATACTGACCTACGCATGTCAACAGTTAAAGAACAAATACGAACCTACTACAAACGATTCCACAAGAAATTACATGGACATCCTAATACACTTATAAACGACATGGCCACAACACATATTCCCAAAAATACACAGAAAAGACTAAAAAAGAGCTGGATGAAAGACCTCCAAGACTAAACTAAAATAAAAATAAATACTGGAGGTGCCACTGGGTTCTGCTCCCCCTCATGCCTTTCAAGCCATTTACATCCTAGCATCACATTCATTTATCAAATTTTAACTGACAAGTGTGAATAAATATATAAAGTTAAATTAAATTAAAAGTTGTAGTGTAAGAAATATAACCGAAAGTAATATTATAATTTCTCATTAGTCATTTTATTGCCTTAGTTTTCTCTTTTTATAGATTTTATTACAATTTTCGAATTTAAACATTTGGTGAAGTCCTTTATAACCCACACGATATCATTCTTTCCAAAGATAAATTCTTTTTATATCATATCTTCAAAGATTAATTCATTATCAGAATAAACTTCCAGCTCGGAAATTCTTTTTATATCATATCTTCAAAGATTAATTCATTATCAGAATAAACTTCCAGCTCGGTTTTATAATTATGTTTCGGAGGATTAGTTGGCCAGTCAACAAACATGTTGTAGAGTGCATGGAGTAAGCGATTATTTTTTTACCTCAGGGCTTCGTTAGAAGTAGTTAGAAGACAAGCAGACTGAAAGTCGCCGCCCTTGGGAGGTGAGGTAACGATGTGGGGAGGGGATAAGGTCCCATTTTTGGATTTTTCCATTTTATCTGGAAAACGGTGGACTCCAAAAAAATATATTTCAAATAAAAAATATAGCTAATCAAATTTCTTATAAAATTGTTGATATACATATTTGTCGAACTTCCAACCGTTTTCGATATATATATTATTGGAAATCGATAATTTTCGCAAACAAATTTTTTTTACCTCACTTTTTTTTTAACATTGGCTTCTAGTACATTTCGGGATCGTTTTTCAGAAACAATGTCAAAATCAAAGCTGTAGAGCATTTAATTTACTTTAATATCATATATACGTTTCTGGCACTTAAAGCAAATGTTTGACAAAAAGTGAGATAAATTTTTTTGAAAATTATCGAGTTTCAATAACGTATATCTCGAAAACGGTTGGAAGTTCGGCAAATGTGTGCCTGAATAATTTTATAGGAAATTTAATCAGCTTTAATTTGCATTTGAAATACACATGTTTCTAGAGTCCATCGTTTTCGAGTTATAATTGAAAAACCCAAAAATAGGATTTTCTCCCCTCCCCCACTGTTAGCTCACCCCCAGGGGCGGGGCCTTTTAGTATGTTAACCTTCTAACTACTCCTAAAAAAGCCCTGAGGTAAAAAAATTCCCATATTTCATGCAGTCATTGACTGGACAATAGAATGATTTAAAATTTCATCTTCAATGTTAAAAGATTATGATTCCATTGATTTACCAGAGCATGCTCTAGCTTCTTTTTCTTCATCAGATTTCTCTTTAAGCTCTTAAAAAATAGGTAGGTTTGTCTTCGGTTAGATAAAAAAGATAACTTTAATAAATATTTGCATGTCCGGACGCATAGTTGTCCACAAAGCTTGGCTTGAGATTTTCAGTTATCAAAAACGTTATTGGTGCTCACTAGATTAAATTTGGAACGGTTTTAACGACTTTGGAGGAAAATATCCGGCTGGTTGACAAAAGCAACCAGTCCGCTAAGTTTAGTGTTAAAATGAGCGTCTCTTCAAAACATTTAATAGTATGAACATGTTTGACGACATGTGTACATTTTTCCCTAAAAATAAGTTCATCAAATAATATATTTGTGCGACGATGCAGATAATAAAATGGACAAACAAATCGAAATACAGGAGCCAGAGCCGATGTGGACATACGAAGAAGCAATCAGCCAAAGACCGCAGAGCAAACAGCAGAGAGCTACCTAATGAAAGAACTGTTTGCCGAGGCTCTGTTGTTCTGGTCGTTATCCCATCATCGCGATGATTATCGTCAAATATCCCTCATCACCCTCCAAGCATCGGCGAGGTGTTGTCCGAGATGCGAGAATCCGATCATCCTGCCATGCTCGTGCTGCTAATTAGAGATTTACAATTTTGAATAGTTTCATGTAAGTTGAAAAATAACGTTTTTTTTTTTTCAAGTAACTATTATTTTATTAAATAAATATTCCAAGCAGCCACTCAAAAGCGCAATAAATAATATGAATAGGGCTGTGAAATATACATATTAGAAATATGCATTTGGATATTTCTCCTAACTAACTAAAACATCTAATATTATCAAAATATAAATGTTTTGAGGCATTTGGAATAAATTTGAGCTATTTTTAATTTGCATATTTTGCCATAAATGCATACTTTGAACTAGACTTGCATACGTATCTACATATCCGTCATATCAGCATTTGACATTTGAATTTTTTTTTCCGAGCAGTAAAAAAATAAAATATAGATAAAAACCGAAAAATAGCTTTAAGAACTCCCCTCATTCTTTTTTCTTTTTAACCTAATCAAGGTCGAAGTGGTGATTTTTCGGTTTCAGCGAACGTTTGATCGTATTTGCTTCTCTTAGAATTGTTTAATCCGATTGATTTCTTCTTCAATACGAACTTCTCTCAAATACTCGGGATAATATGACTTCACTTTTCATCTCACCCTTCTTCCTTCCATCATTCCATTACACAGTCTCTCACACAGGGTACACTGAGACATATCATTCGTAAACTGTTCTTTTGTTTTAACCTAAAATATCGAAAGTCACTCCTTCAAAGACAAAAGATGATGTTAGAAAGTACTTAGGTGAGCTTTCAAATGATACTTTCAAGAGCGATGGAGAAGTTTTATATTTAAATGAGGTAAAGCGGTCGTTTAATTGTCTGCAATTAAATCTACAACAGTATGAACTTGAAAGTGGCATGAATAAGTCGGGAAAGTTTCTTTATGGTCGTTGCTTATTTTTTTTTAATGTATATTGTTCTGTTTTAAAGTATAAGTATTTTGGTTGTGATAGTTGTTTAAGGTTTCTGGAAATAAATGTCATGATTTTTTTCATTTTTAATGTTTCCTGTGTAATGTTTTTTATTTATCTTTAATAAAGGTGTTAACATTTGTTTTTGTTTTTAATATTAGCTTTTTAATTTTTTTTTCTTCCTAATGTTCCCCTTTTCAACACAATTAGTTATTTAAACTTGAGTTTGTACTTAAGTATAGGTATGTATTGCGATTTTTTTATTTATTGCAGGTAATTTCATATTTTCGGTATTTAATTGCACATTTTACCCTACATCTCTGTTTATTTTTCAGTTTTTATTTCATATAGTTCACGGCCCTAAATATGAACGACAAATAATCCACTCAAACAATATATACAACTAAATTAAATAAAAATAAAAATAAATAAATAAATAAAATAAAAAAAAAAATATTGTTATTATTAATATTAACTAATAGTATTAATTTTTGTTATTAATGAGTCATACTAGACCCTCTAGTGTGACCTTGAAGCGGGAATGGAATGTTAAAAATATTAAGATTATTTTTTTTTTATTCTTTAGTAGCAATAAAAATTATTACGAGAAGTCACGGACGCTTACCTAAAACCCAGTTGGTCCCCGAAAAATCATTTAACGTCTTAAAAACATTTTATTGGTTAAATGTGGTCGAGGTACTTTAAAATATGTTCACTTGTTAATACAATTGTAATTGATGAACTATTTGCAAGTTATCTAGGATTATTTTTATTTGAAAACTAGTTTAGAATGTTAAACATTCAAAATCAATTCTAAAACAACACACAAAAAAGTTCGAAACATCAGCTCTTAGCTGCATAGATTATATATATATTAATTTAAAAAAAAATGTAAAACGAGAAATCAATGATGTTGATAGTCACGCAAAATGACCATTACACTAATTTAAACGAAATTTACAAAATTATAATAAATAAATTCAAACCAAATACACTATCTTCAGCAATAATGGAGTCAGTGAAATCACGATCGACAACATAAAAAAAAAATAGATAAAAAATTAAAAAATCAATTCCTCCCGACTGATAAAAACAATAGAGCCTGGATATATCTATCTATAATCTACTGATTTTTTTCAATATACTTTTTACGATTAAAATGATCTAATTACTAAACTTAATAAGTATATTAATTTAACGAACCATGATTATTCGAAATTACCAAAGTTGAGAGAAAATATGTGTTTCAATTGTGTTTTTTTTTACTCAAACCAATAAGGTAAATGGTAGGTCCTAATGACAAATGCTATATAATAAAAACTATTCTTCATTAATTTCTGATGGTGAAACTGTCGGCAAATTTTGGATGCGAACAAAACCAACAGAGCTAGAGCGTGTCAAAATGTTAAATTTTTAATTGGGATAAAAACGTTAATAAATTCGAGGGTGGAAAAAAACGTTACAAAATAAATCCATATTCACCCAGCCATAAGAAAAAAAAATGTATATAAAATTCAACACAGTTTAACCCAAGACCTTTTAAATTTAAATTATTCTGAGTGAAAACGATCATAAATCAATTTTTAATACCTGTCACAAAAAAAAAAAAAAATAATTGTTCACCCATGGTAAAAAATAGCTATACAAATTTTTATAAATTGTAAAATTATAATTAGCTAGAGCGTTTCAAAATGTTGATTTTTTAAAGAAAATAAAACTTATCGACCCCCCTTCCAGCCAAAAAATATATTGTTTATAAATTTAACAAAGTTTATAATTCCTCCAAACCGAACTAGTAAAAGCTATTTGCGCTAACATCCATAAATTGAGCCAGATAATAGACTCCAGGAGGAACGCCTTCATTTCTTTAGGTATACAGTACTAAATGATTGTTCAGTGTTGCTGGTTTAATCTAATCCGCGTTCATAAGGGGCACAAATTATTCTATACTACATTAGGAATATAGTCCAGTCAACAAACACATTGTAGAGTGCATGGAATATGCGATAATTTTTGACTTCATAGCATCGTTAGGAATAGTTAGAAGGT
Source organism: Euschistus heros (assembly GCA_003667255.2). Taxonomy (NCBI): domain Eukaryota; kingdom Metazoa; phylum Arthropoda; class Insecta; order Hemiptera; family Pentatomidae; genus Euschistus; species Euschistus heros. The sequence continues at coordinate 132,475 of RCWM02000500.1, forward strand.
AAACATACTAAAGTCCCCGCCTCTGGGGAGTGAGCTAACGGTGGGGGGAGGGGAGAAGTTAAATTTTTTTGTTTTTTTCGATAATAACTCGAAAACGGTTGACTCTAGAAAAATATGTTTCAAATAAACATAAAAGCTAATTAAGTTTCCTATAAAATTGATAATAATAGTATATTACATTACTAGTACCAAAAGTGGCATTTTACGTTGCGAGACCGTGTTTGACTGGCGAGGCGAAGCCGAGCCCGTTAATTCGATCGAGCATCGTAAAATCACTTTCGGTACGAGTAATGTACGATACTTTTCATCACGAGGCAAAAACGCTTAACGCAGTTTTTAACTCGTGAATCTACATATTAAGATTTTAATAATTCATATTATTACACTAAATGATTGTTTTCCATTTTAACGATTATTTGTAACAGCTGATTTAGAGAAATAACCGTAGACAAGTTTAATTTAATATAATTACGTTTAATAACTGAAATGTAATAATTCAAAATACATTTATAAAAAGGAGTAAGTTTATATATTAATAAAAAACACTTCATTTTTATAGGGTCAGGTTAATATTAATTGTACAGTTTTGGTTGTTGGTAATGTTTAACCCATCAGTTAATGTTTTTTTTATTTAGGTTCTTCATTTGCGTGTTTTTAATGGACACTTTATTCAAGCGTTGGTCCTCTTTACTGTCCTCATCTTCACTATCGGTATTCCGAAATAGATCATCAACTGTAACAAAATCAATTTCTTGGTCTGCTACATTTGGGATTTCCATTGATGATGTGCCTCCCTTATTGAACAGTTTCCTTGCTACCTTTACTTTCCTAGCTACTGAGTCTTCTATGTAGCCCTCCGCAGCGGTCGACGATCTCCAACCTCCATGTCTCTTTAGTGTGAGTAAATTAGCCCCACCTTCAACTAACATTGAAGCAGAAGATCGCCTAAGAGCGTGGCCCGTGTAGCTCTCAGGGTCTTGGAACTTCAAAAATTCTGCTACTTTTCTTGGCACAGCGTATATTGTATGCTGACCGACATTTTGAGCAGTACACTTTCCATTCCTATAGGCAACTAAAAATCGTTTACTTTTTATGTGCGGCGGCCGCAGAAACAAATATTTTCGAATAATATCGCATATCTGAAATGAGGAATCTGCGTCAGTAATAATGAACGTGCGTTTTGTTTGTTTTGTTTTACCACCTTTAAGAAACACTGTAAAAAAAGTTCCATTATCCTTAAAATCTTCTACATTTAAATTTATAAGGTCGTCACATCGACATGCTCCATAAAAACCTACAACTAAAATAACCTTTGTTAACAACCACTCCGAATTAGGTGCAGTGTCCATGAACTTTCTTATTTCATGTTGTCTAAAGACATTAGATTTTTGGGGTGATAACATACGCTGTGGTGTTTTAATAATGCTATCGATTTCAAAAATTTAGAAACATCCAAATTTTTCTTTATTTTTAAACACGATTTTAACATGGAAAATTTACCCCATAAAGAAGAGGCTTTAAATTTTTTCGATAAAGTTGATAGGTATACTAACATCACTTCATCATTAACATGGTTAGGGTTAACACTTTCACTATAGCACCTCTCACAAAACTTATTAAATTCTTCTTCGTATCTATTACGAGATTTCCCGGGCAATAACGAATCAGTTATTCCTTCAGCTTCTTTAATTAATTTTTGAGGGATGTTAAAGGCCATTTTCGCACACTAACAATGTAAAATTAAATTATAAACTAAAAGAAACGCTAGCGAACCTCGTGTTGGTAACAGTAAACACTGCTAGCTGCGAAAACTTTCCCGGCTAGACGTGTAAAATCATATGTTCGTTGTTTTACCTTGCTCTAAATTTTGAGATGTGTAAAGGCCTACTTTCCTTGCTCCCAGCTGTTATGGAAAGTATCTATTTTCCAATCCAAGTGATGTAAATAAATTTGTTGAAATTCTAATCGTTTACGTGATATTCGTTATTGAAAATCGGTGAGTTTCGGGAAAAGACACAAATGTCACCTCACTTTTTGTCAAACTTTTGTTTCTAATACGTTCCACAATCGTTTCTCAGAAGCAAGTGTTTAATAAAAAGTGAGGTAAACGTTTTGTTTATATCTAAAATTATCGATTTTTAATAACGTATATCTCGAAAACTGTTGGAATTTCGACGAATATGTTTATAATTAATTCTATAGGAAATATAATGAGCTTTAATTTTGATTAGTGGCATATTTTTCTAGAGTCCACCGTTTTCGAGATATTATCGAAAAACAAAATTGGGACGTTTTCCCCTCCCCCACCCTTAGCTCACACCTCAGGGGCGGGGACTTCTAATATGTTTACCTTCCAACTATTCCTAACAAAGCTGCGAAGTAAAAAATTATCGCCTATTCCATGAACTCTACACCTCTCATTTCAGCACTCATTGACTGGACTAATATATCATTATTTATGAATATTACATTTTGTTCTTTATAATTAGTTATAAACATCAATTTAATAAGCAGGTCTTAGGTAGAGATTTGAACTTTTGGTAAATTTTTCATCTGAGGAACACCAACAGAGCTAGAGCGTGACAAAATGTTACTTTTTTGAGGGTATATTAAATTTGATTATATTTGAAAATGTATTTAATTTTAAGGAAATTAAAGTCCAAACATTAAATCTCATAGAAAAGATTGCCCAGTGAATCAGATTCAATGGGGTCACTTCAGATAGAAAATAGGCCGTTTGTGATCTGGATTAGCAAGAGAAACGAACCTAACGATTAGACACTTAGAATTGGCTCTGCATAGTGGGCTTGAAATCATTAAATGTTTAATCTTGAAATTCAAATTCTTCTTAGTATTTGAAAATTTCAGCTACTTTTTTATTCAGTGACTAGTCGGGGATTATTCGGCCAAAATTGCCGACTAGGCCATTTTGACTTATTTATGTTTCTACGCTTAAAAATAGGCTGATTAAAATAAAAAAACATGGCCCTAATTGATTATAATTTTTATTTTAGATTTTTTTAAAAATTATATTGTTGAGATTTGAGCAAGATTATGATATTAGCAAAAAATACACTTTGAATTTTATGAGGACGTATTTTTTTTCATAATAAAGAAAGGTTCTGAAGTCTATAATAAACATTCCTAAACTAGACATAAACTAAACAAAAACCGTTAAAACAGCAATCCTTAAGGACGAAAAAGCTAATTCTAATTGTGGATGGAGAGAGTGGCCAAGAGTGTCCTTCTGTAAAACAGTTAAATCATCGAATTTTTCAAAACAGTGTCCTTTTAAGGACCGCCATCTTAAATAACCGTTAAATATTTTAAAACAGTATCCTGGAGGACAACAATGGCGGAAGTTATCCTTCGGATAACTTAAAAACCGTTAAAACAGCAATCCTCAAGGACGAAAAAGCTAATTCTAATTGTGGATGAAGAGAATGGCCAAGGATGTCCTTCGGCCTCAAAAAATCGTCAGATCCTGGCAGATCTGTAAAACAGTGTCCTTATAGCAGGTATTTATTTATTAAAATAAATGACTATATTTCTTCCAATAAACAAAAAAGTTAGAAAACTGACTTTTTAAAATTTAAAATTTTTACAATTTTCACTTTTAAATTTTAAATTTATATTTAATAAAACATATATCCCTTTTGGCTTGAATGATTGCTTCCACCAGTCTTCACATACTTGTAAATAACGAAACGAATGATAAACATGGACTGAACAAAAATTTGAAAAAATTCGAAAAGGAGGTAGCATGAAAAGCAGCTGTATCGGAGAGTTAGAAGATTGTGATCTTGTGGCCAGAAGGTGGATGGAGGAACACAGAGTAGGTAAGTCTTTTTCGAGACATTATATTACATAAAAAGCTGTTTCGATACCATGATTTTTTCATAAAATAATACAATTTAATTTAATTTTAAAATTTTAAGTTAATTTGTTCCATTATTTTAAGTTGAAAATTGTATCAATTAATATTCTATTTCAATTTATTATCTCTATTATATGTATTTATTTTCAATATCAATTTTGTTTTTAATAAATAGGATATTTTTAATTAAATCTCAATTTTTTTTTGTTTAACATAATTTTATTCTAATTTAACTTCATTTTAATAAAACGTTTAAATATATTATTATAAATATATTTTCACATTTTTATGTCAATAAGCTGGTTCAGAATGGCTCAGAAGAATTCATTATTTACCTATATATGGAAAGAATGATGAAACGGTTCACATTATTAATTAGAGTGCTTCGTTACTGACGGTAAGGTGTTTATATTTTAGATTCAAGCCTCATGTATGTTATGTAGGGATCTGAAGATTTTAGTAGCTTATAAAATACATCCCAGTTCGTGGCTGTGCGGGAACATTTCCTAGTAAAGGGTTTGTAGACCATAGCACTTATGGTGTTTGTTCATAACTAATTCACAGCTAACTTAAGTTATTTATGCAGTTAAAGACGGATTTTGAAAAAATATTCTTGAAATATTTCCGGGATTACTTTCAAATAATTTTCACTTACTTTAATTTCAAAACCAACTTTTATCCGTAATTCAGTGTTTTTTTTTTGGCTCTTTTATTGGGATAGTAGTTTCGATAGTTTTCCAACGCTGGAATTACAGGATTTAGCCTAGGTGAAGAATATATTTCATAAATTTAACTCTAGCATGAAGTAGAAAAATTTACTGCTTAACTGTTTCTTCTTTGCGACACTTAAGTTAGCTTATCCCTATTAAATTAAATCTTATTTTAATTTTTGTTTGTAAAGAGGAAAAATAACTTATTCATTGTACCACACATTGAAGTTAGCAAAGCACCCGATACCAAAGTATACTTCTCGAAAATAAAAACTAAAGTTTATAATGATTCGTCACTAGAAAATGTCTCACATGCATCGGAACATTTTTTTTATTAGTCTCTATAATGAGAATATCCATGTTCATACTCTTTGAGAAGAAAGCAGACTGATAACTATTTTATAACTGATAAATAAACATAGAGACCACGAACGTATTAATCCCATCTTTTTAAACAAACCTTGTTTTTATGTACAGTGGTCATTAGTTGTCAATGAAATTTATAGGAATATTAAGCAGTGGTATAAGCTTTTTGAAAATGGTAATTTTTTACCAGTGGTCAGCGGAGCTTTTTTTATAAGACCACACATGTTAAAAAACTCTGATTACTTTTTCCATTTCACTCTAGTGTATTTTTTTGTAATATATTTCATACATTGGACTAATCTAACATGTTTCCACTATTTATCATTGTTTGAGCTACAAGTCTGTCAAGTTTCATAGATTTATGTATAAAAACAAATCCACAGTGACCCAAAGTGTAGCGCAATAGAAATATGCCACTTAGGGGTGGAATAATATTGTCCAACTTTAGAAGGCCTCAGAGCCGCAAATAAAAAGGAAATTGAAAAAAACAAACTAATGTTTGTACCAATTAATAATGAATACAATTAGCCCATCAGAAACCACATAAATAATTTTTTAAAGTCATTTTTTATCATAATGAGTTTTTTCCGTATTTGCCCCACTGTGCGCCGTTGTCCAAAAACTTAACCGATGCCTTTCGTTTCATAATATTTACATCCAACAAATCCAATTTTATCTCAACTTGCTTCCCTTTCCATTTCTGATAAGCCGTAGTGACATAAAAAAATAAAATGGAACCGGGATGTGGATCTTCGAGATATTGCTTTTATTAAATGTTAAAAAAATGTTTATTATTATTAAATTATAATGAAAGTTATTTTTTATATTGGTAATACAACAGATTTACTAGATGATATCGCTGTACAGCTATAAATTTCTATTAATAAAATAAAACTTTTATTATTTGATTTCATTGGTGTATTACATCGATAAAGAGCGAACTGGACTGTAAAATTAACCCTATAAGACCTTAAAGGTCACATTTTCACAGCCTCGTCAATCTGAATTAGTAGGAGATTAAAGGTTCAAAGTTTGTCAAAAGGTTTAGACGAGCCCCTTGATCAAAATAGCCTTCCTGCTGAAAATATTTCCATTAACACGAAACTTATCTTCTTCAAAGACGTTTATAATCTGCTGCAGCCATCTCGTCTAGTCAAGCTGAAAATTAGTGATGTTAGAATGCCAAACTTTCAAGAGACAAATTGGTATGAAAGATTTAAAAGACAATGGACTTAACTATCGTTCGTCATTTTAGGCACCATAATTTTTATTTATTTATTCTTTTCTTACTTTCATATGTAAATTCCCCGTCAAAAGTGTCACAACACTAAAATATTTGAATTTTACATATAGGCATCTGTTTTTTCACAATCAAGAAAGGTTCTGAAGTCTTCAATAACATTTTTTTAAACTGCATATAAAACTGTTTTATTAAAATAAATAACAATATTTCTTCCAGTAAACAAAAATGTAAGAAAACTTACTTTTTTTAATATTCCTTTTTCACAATTAAATTTTTTTTTATAACAATTTATTGAAATTTACAACTGTACAAAATATATACATCAAGTAAATGTATTGACAACGATTATAATAACATGTTAAAACTTGGAAAGAACTACTCATCAGTAGCACTTTATTAAAACTTCTACACTAGAAGGTCTCTAGGCCATCTTCGTTTCAGACGCCTCGGAGGATTATCAGGAATGGAGTGGGAAGCAAGTTGAGAAACTAACGGATTTGAGTGATTATTGAGCTTACTATGAAAGGATAGTTATCTGGTGTGGGCTAAATCAGCAACATATGGAACATTAAGGTCTTTATGGATAAGTTTATTGGTGACAAAGTAAGGAGCATTGAGGATTTTACAAAGGATTTTGGATTTTAAGGATTGAATACGAGATGAATTGGATGGTTTAGTGGAGCCCCAAATCTCAACTCCGTACCTCCAAATTGGTCTAATCACAGTCATGTGTATGAGTCTTTTGTAATTAATTGGGAGCTTTGAACTTTTGTCTAGTAAATGTTGAAGTAGTCTGAAACGACGGGCAGTTTCTTGTCGTTTTAGTCTTGTATGTGGATTCCAAGTTAGTCGTTTGTCCAAGTGGAGTCCTAAGTAGCGGATCAGTTCAATAGGGATTAGTGGAATATCATTAAAGGATACTGTAGGACAGTATCCTACAGTATCCTGTAGGAGGTCGTAGGTTTACGGCGAAGGGTAAAGATTATTTGGAGGGATTTGTTTGGATATTTAAAATTTAAATTATATTTAATAAGATATGAGATTCTGACCGAATCATCGTGGCTTAAGCGATTCATTGTAAATAAAATTAATTGTTATGGCTATAGAGAAAAGAGAGAACAGACTTGAGGCAAACGGAAGATCATCATGGAGTCGTTCAGGAAACTTGTAGCTTTTATTCACCTTCAAACATTTCGACACGCTTTAGCTCTGTTGGTGTTGCTCGGATCGAAAGTTTGATAACATTTTCTTGATCTGAAATTTAATGGAAAATATTTTGTTTTATATAACATTTGTTGCTAAGATCGACTCTTTAGGAGAGCTATATTGGTTGGAATAATCATCAAAATTATTTCTGCCGAATAGAAATTATTACCAAATCAAAATGTCGATCTTTTGCTTTTTGATATTAAAAAATATGATTTACGGGATTCTTAATTCTGAAGCATAATTAGAGATCGAATTTGGCAGAAATAATTTTATCGATTCATCTGGTTGGATTTTAAGTTCTAACCATAAAAATATATGACTGTTTGGCAAACCTCGTTTCTGGCTCTCAAGACCATATATTTTAATAAAATTTATTATTATAAACCTTCCTAGAACTATGAAGATGTTGAAGTTAAAAGTTGGTACAGTTGGGTTTAATAGTTTTACCATTGCAAACTCAGTTGCAGAATGGTCAGGTATCGGTCGATTTTTAAACTGCACTGGGAACCCCATGTCGCTCCATATATTTATAGCTTTTTTAATTACAATTGAATTGAAAATAAGTAAATTTTATCATAAGTTTCTAGCTCTATATAACACCGTACCTTTTTAACCTCTCTCGAATAGTGCTCGCCACCTATCGGTCTATTTTCAAACTTCACTGCGCACCACATATTTAAAACTTTTTTATAGAAATATAATTGAAAATCTTTAAATTTTATAATTGCTAAACCTTTCTTGAACTATGAAGATGTTGTGGTTAAAATTTGGTTCAGTTTAGTTCAGTAGTTTTTTTGTTTGTTTTTTTAGAAAAAAAAATTTTATTCTGGGACAAAGTCTCTTAAGAATAATAGTTTCCGCGGTTAGTGATAACAATCAAAAAATGGCTTGTCCTTTTATATAATAGTATAGATAACAACAAATATGGCCACGGAAGTTTAGCATCTTGGTCATCTCTCCAGCATAATCTGGGACATGCTCTTTCAGATGATGTCCAGTTCTTAACCTCCTCTGATATGGCCCAGGAATGCGAATCGTCCTGGTTTTCATGCCATTCGGGATCTTTGTTTATATCAATTCATTTTTCATTGCATCTGATATCCTGATAGAAACTATTTTTAATAAATAAAAATTCAAGTCTGAAGTAGACATTTTTTTTTCCGATTCTATCATGAAAAAACAGTGCCTTCTGTCTTGTCTTTAGGTACTTGAATGTTTAAATTTTGGTGTCATCTTCTTATTTCACTAAGAAAGGCTGTAAAGTTACTATTGTGATAGTATATAACTGTTCCGAACTGTTATATACTAAGGGAGGGTCTCGAGTTCAGTAGTGAAAGGAGGAGATTGGGTCGAAATCACGCTCAATCGCCAGGTTTACTCTTCAATTAAGGATAACCACTTTATAGTAGCTGGGTGTGCCCACGGAGGGTCTTCCAGCCTCGAAGTTGTTCCACGGCTGGTTGGGAAAATAATTTGAAAATAAACAGAAAATAAATTGTATGCCATCTTCCAGATTCGAGCCCACGAACTTGTCTGTTTAGTGCCTTACCCACTGAACTACAAAGCCTCCTAACAGTTTCAGCTATTTATGGTACAAATAGAAAATGAGCTCAACGTTTTTTCCTATTGTTACTACAAAGGACGACTTAATTAATTATTATGATTCCAATATAATATAATACGGCTTAATTAATACGTTGGCGCTGAGAGGCAAGCGTTGTATTTCCATAAAAGTTGTACCGTATTGAAGAAATGACTTCTGTAGTGGACCTGTTTTATGAGGGACAGATTTTAGGGTCAGTTTGAGGACTGACAGATTGGACTGCCAACTTGATTGTCTGTCAACAGCCCTTCTCGACTGTCTGGGACCAATTTATCGTACCGAAATATCTGTCAACATTTTTTGCTGCAGAATTATATTTAAATATATCTTAATTTCTATATAAGTGTATATAATTTAAAAAATAAAATTTTTACTATAGTGGAAAAACAACAGAACGTCTATAAATCTATCTATAAAATCTGCTACTTCTCATAAAGAAACTATCGGCAATTATTTGAAACAATAAAAAGCTAGAGCAATTCAAAATCTTACATTTTTAAGAGTGAAAAAGCAGTTGGAAAAGTTTGGCTGGACAACGCACACATTTCTTACTGTTTTTTGGGGTGTGATGTATATCTGATACGTACTGTCCATTCCCTTTTGTTTTGCTTTTGAAACCGATTGCAAGAGCCTGAAAATTCGTACTCATTTATATACACGAAAAATTTAACATGTCATAAGCATTTGGAATTATTTTTTCTCAGAAAAGTTTTATAACTCATTTTGAAAAAGAATATAACAAAAAGAGCCATTGAAACTGGTGTAAAATTATGACGCAATTTGAAAGAATACCGTTCAGGTGATTCTTCTCGAGTACGTTACTACAGCTACCTAAGTTATAAATTACGATGTAATGGATAAAATATGTTGCAACTTTTAAATTGCTATTTTTTACGCTATTGAACCACTGTGTGACGCTCAATATTACAGAAAAAAATAACAGAACCCCAGCAAAAAGACATATGGGTATCAAAGCAAGTATTATTCTATAGTCTATTTAGGCTAGATAATTTTATCAAAGCCTGCCAATTACAAGTTAGGTTAAAAAAAAATCATAATACAAAAGTTGTAAAAGGTTATCATGAATATATATATAGGCTACGCTAAAATAACTAAATGTATTTAATATTATAATAACTTTAACGTGTTCCTATTAAATACATAAGACATTAAATTCTTCAAAACTTTTCAATGAAAAATTCAAATTTCGAATTAAATATATATATATATATATATATATATATATATATATATATATATATTATTTTATTTTTGAAGAGAAAAGATTTGACCCGGTCGGGATTCGAACCCGAGTTTCCACCTCTCTAGCGTGGCGCCTTATCCAACTAGGCCACCGGGGTCGTATCCGAACCAGGCAAATCTTCTCTCGAATCCCGACCGGGTCAAATCTTTTCTCTTCAAAAATAAAATATATATATTATATTATATATATATATTTATATCATATAAATATTATATATATATATATATATATATTATAGCGCAGCCTACAAAGATGTGTAAAGGATTGCTAGGAGCTTTGGCGAGACTCTAATAATATATTTTAATATAATACGGTCCTAAGGTCTGAGTTCGCCGCCCTCTTTGCGGTTTGTTTTCATCTATTTTCCCTCCTATTTCAGATATACGCCGAGTTATAATCGAGGTATATTCTTTTGTGAAATTTATTTCGCGATAATTTTTTTTAAAAACTGTGGATGTAGATAATAACAACTATAGCCATTACCGTGTAATTATAGTTGTTTTACAATTATGTTCATTTTTTGTCAGAATAAGATGGTCGTGTATGCAGGTTTAATAAACTACACATCAAAGTTTAAATAACTTTATATTGAGTGTTTATGTACGAATTTTTCTTAGAGGCCTTCTTCATAGAAAAAAAACTAAAAAAAGTTAGATGTGTCCAAATGATGATAGAAAATTATAAACAAAGTAAATTAATTTCCAAAACAATATCAAAAGTGTTCATTACAACATTGAGTATGAAATATTATGAATATTTAGTTGAATGGTAGTAGGCTAATTGAATTATTTTCAGTTGATTAATACAATATATAACAAGTGATTTTTTTTAAAAATATTAAAATGTTTTTTAATTAATATAAGAAAAGGAAAAGGGTGAGATAGAAAATAAAGTATTTAGCTTCACAGTCATTAAATTTTAGTTCGATAAATACACGGGAAAAACTAAATAAAATCATGAGACCTAACAGATATCTGAAATATTTCTATCGTGAAAGGGGGAAGGGCCAGGTAGGTCAGGTGCTAAAGACAAAATAGACCCTTTCCAAAAAAATTTTGTATACGAACTAAAATGTAATGATTGTGAAGCTAAATACACAGGAAAAACTGCGTGATCGGTAAATCAAAGAGTAAAAGAACATATAACAGCATGCAAGAATAAGACAATTTCGCTATCCATCTAAATAAAAATAACCATAAATTAAATAAAGTCTTTCGAGTAAAAATAATAAACCAAGTAGAAAATAGCTTAAAATTAAATATTTATATCGTTAGAAATAATAAAATCGTTTAAAACCGATCCAGATTTTTGTTTAAATGACCATATAAACATTTCCAATAGCCCAATTTTAAACTTGTTTCCGATAGCATTGGAAAAACCCAATGAGTCATAAGGGATATCCCCTAATAAACCCCAAAAAATTTAACCTACCTGCCCCCTTCCCCTTTCACGATGGATATATTTCATATATCTCTTAAATCTCCTCAGGTGAGGTCAAATGTTTGATTTCTTGTCTTAAATATTTGAAAACTTAAGTATATATAATCCTTGTAACAAAGTGCTGATGTGTTGAACATTTTGTATGTTTTAAAACTGAAGATGAATGGGTACTTGTGTAAAATACTCAAATCACTGAGGCCCGTATACTACACAAGTACGATGGTAATTAATTCATCAATCCCAATTTTAAACTTTAATTTCTAGTTTATAAACCTGACTGTATCCTAGGCTATCTTCTCCATAAACTAAATTATACAATCAACCGTACTATTTTCATTACTTTATTTTCCATTTTGTATTAAGAAAAGTACATATTTATAATTTAATGTTTAAAATTATGCTAGCCAGACTATAGTAGACATGGGATGCATTTTTCATATATTTCTTTTTTTTTCCTTTCCACTTTACCTGCCTGATCCGGATCGTTACTTTCGAATCTAACCGTGGGATCTAGAATTAATGCTGAATTTCCTTTTTTGGAAAATGCAACGATCAGCTAGAATTAATGCTGATTTTCCTTTTTTGGAAAATGCAACGATATCAGCGTATCTAGTAGATACATCGGTATCGATGCAGTATACCTCATCGAAGAAGGTAAAATCTTTCTCTTCAAGAAGCCTCATTATTTCGTTTTTAATCCTGTGGTGACGGCCTGTTAGGAAGTTGTTGGGGCAAGTTCCCAGCACATTTGCTGGTGTTTCAGACTCTCTGCCGCATTTGCGACAAAGGGACCCAACTTCTCTCTTCTGCTCGCTGACGCCTGGGACATTACGTAGGGGTGCGTAGTTAATATTAAACTTAAGGGCGTTGGACCATTCAGACCCGGATAGCACTTTCTTATCATACAAATAACTATTAGCTTTTGTGGTCTCTTTGAAATGGTGAACACCAACGCCCTGCCACTTGCATTTGGCCCACTCTTCAAAAGCATTTTCTCTCAGTAACTGCCGTAGAGCTCTCACATTCCGGTACCCCTGATCAACACCCAATCTATCAGCGCACTCGGAGATTTCCGCTGTATAATGTAAGACAGATTGGAACAGAGCATCTGGCAGATTGGACAGTAGCTGGGCGATGGACCAATGCTGAAGAGGGCTTCCCATTGGCAACGCATCAGTCCCAATCCTCGATACTTCCTTGGTGCATACAGCATCGCTGTCGATGTGTTCGCTGGAAGACCGACAACGGACTTGCTACTTCTTCGAATCTTTTTATCAATTCCATCAAGTAGAGAAGGAAGCAGCTTTGTCAGAGGCGCCGTTTGAAGAGGGTATGTGAGACGCGGGAATAAATACTGATTGACAATGTTTAGCTTTTGTTCAGGCTTGAGCAAACTGGACGTTACTAATTTGTCCAAATTGCTATTGATCTTTGTCACCGAATCCTCGTTAAATATAAGCTCCGCTGAGAATGTGCATCCGCTTTCTTGTCCGGATTTTACTTCTCAAGGTAGAGCATCGCTGATTGCAGCTCTCCTTTATTTAATATTATTCCCATGCTTTTCTGTGGGTTAATTGCCAAACCTATTTGATAGAAAATTTTTTGGATGCCGTTGATCACTCTCTCCGCTGCTCCCTTGTCTCGCGCAGACACAACCTGGTCTTCAGCCAAGCCCGTGAGGACCACACTCTCTTGGTCACTCTTCAGGTTGTATCCGTATTCCATAGAAAATTGCTAATTGCACATTTCAAGGTACATATGGTCGATGGCCAAGTTTGAAGAGAGATGATGACAAGGGGCCGCCTTGGGGTCTCCCCTTAGCACCCTGATCTCGTCGTATGAGCACCAACATTTATGCTAATCTTGCTGGTGCCTAGGATAGCAGCAATTACATCCCTAAGATCTGGTGACGCACCGCTAGCCTCCAGTGAGCAAACTATCTGGTCATGTCCAACCTTGTCAAAGGCCCCAAACACGTCAAGAAAGGCCTCCGCGCAATTCCTTTTTTTGGCAGTGGAATCCTTTATGATTGCATCGAGAATCGTGGTGTTGACGTGAGTTCCCGGGAGGCCTTAAATGAAACCTCTCTGATTTTTGGTGAAGGTGATCTGTTTCTGCTGGCAGTCCAAAGCCTTTTCTATTATGCGGCGTACAATTGAGTAGATGGTGATAGACCTCCAGAATGAAATATCCTTAACTTCACCCTTACCTTTGTAAATCAGAATTGTAAGCCCCAGACGCAGTGGTTCCGGTACATAGGCCACCCTCAACATTATTTCCGCAATGGACCTGGTGATGTGGGAGATATCGAAATATTTTAACGTGCGGACTAATACCTCATCAAGCCCCGCGATGTATCCAACGATGTAGATTTAATTGCTTTTTTTATTGCTTGTATATCGATGGACATCAAACTTGGCCTCGAGTTATACTTTTCATAATCCACACGTTTGCGGGAATTCACATTTTCAAAGAAGTCTCAGAATTAACATATTTTTAAAGGCAAAATAACATGTTTTTAAAATAACTTGGATTTGGTTGTTCTTACAATTTTTCTTTTAAACCTAAACTTGAAGTTCTTAATTTTTTTTTTTCCTTTAACAAGATTTAACGATCTCCCGTTTTTTTTTGTATTTGTTTTTTGCATCAAATCTTTTATATTTGACATGGAAAATGTATTGTAATTGATATATCACTAAAAAAAAGAAATTATAAGGCATAAATGTTTGGTTTTGGACATTTTTTCAACAAATGACGATCTCCCGTTTTTTTTTGTATTTGTTTTTTGCATCAAATCTTTTATATTTGACATGGAAAATGTATTGTAATTGATATATCACTAAAAAAAAGAAATTATAAGGCATAAATGTTTGGTTTTGGACATTTTTTCAACAAAATAAATCATTGAAAAAAATCCGTAAGACTTTTTGTAGTTAAGTGACCTTAAATAGGTCATTAAAATGAACCTCTCTACCTGAGATACCTCTTTGGCCAACGGTCTTCCGAACACCCTGTATATGCATTTATGTGTAAGCCATTTTTCGTTTTTTGATCACAAACAAAAAAAATGTAACTAGGTGCATCATCTTCATAGTTCAAGGAAGGTTTAACAATAATATAATTTAGAGAGGTTATTATGTTCAGATGTTATCTAAAGATTGAAATTTACTTATATTCAATCAAATTTTTATCAAAAAGAGATAAAGATGTGGTGCAACATGTCGGGGTTTGAAAACCGACCAATATGTCGCTAATAATATCGTAAATATTTTGTCTATCTGGATTACCAAATCATAAATTGAAAAAAAAAATATAGATGTGTAATTATGTTTTTACCTGATCTTCGACCACATAACCTTTGGAAATAAATTTGTAAATAATTACAGATATAGGGAGAAATATTATTGAGGCTATAATTCTCCCTGGATCAGCGACTCAAAGAACTTTCATTTATTTCTAGAAGCCCAATAGTTCCTCCTGATCCACCATTTCAATTCAAACGATTACGATTTCCTATAAGTTTGTTTTGTTATTAAAATTAAGAAAACGCAAGCCCAGACATACAAAAACGTTGTAGAGTTCGGACTGTTTCTCTTACGGCCAACAAATATGTAGGATTTTCGTGAGTTGGAAACCCTAAAGCTACGTTCTCACGGGGCAAAAAGACGAAAGTGTGGCACGCCTTCGTTTTCTCGTTCGTGGCGCTTGCCTGGAGTGGGGGGAGAAAAGTGAACTAGCCGAGAGTCGTGGACAGTTCACACGACCACGATTCAGATTGCCCCTTGAAACCTACCATGGAGGAAAGTTGTGCAGTTTTGAGATCAGTTTTTATTGATATGTTGGCAAAAAGATTGAGAGAGTCACTTGGACGTATAAAAAAACGGAAGAAAAAGCGTTGTTGGGTCAGGAACTGGATACTCGCAAGAAAAATCATCGAATATTAATAAAACAGTATCCTTAAGGACAACAATGGCTGAATATCCTTCGGATAACTTAAAAACCGTTAAATATTTTCTTATTAATAAAACAGTATCCTTATAAGGACAACAATGGTGGACCACTTGTCAACTCTCTCGACTGGCGTGGTCCACGCCTGAAAATCAAACAGGTTTGGTACCGAGCGTGAGCGGTCGTGGACTCACTTCTCTCTAGATGACGTCAGAGGAAAATTCACGCCACCTCGTTCAGACGGAGGAAATTCCACGAATGCGTGGAGCACGCTAGCGTGCCACGCCCCGTGAGAACGCAGCTTAACAATCATATCATTCACGTATGAGGCGTGGAGATGCAAAGGTGGTAAATCCACTTTTTATAATTTAGCTTCCTATATAAGGTGGTAAATCGTTCACCCTTCAAAACATGCTAAATCCAATTTAATTTTACATTCAAAGTTTGGGTTGAGTTTCAGAAACGGGAAAAACCTTATTTCTCATAACAGCAGCTTGGAGCACCACTTACGCTTGTAACGAAAGTAGTAATGAACATTTGAATTTTACTTGTCGATATATTTTTACACGTATGATAATCAATTTATTGTGTTGTGTTAAATTTGGAGATATCCTGCAATAAATATAAAAGTATCGAGAAAGAAATCTGGGAATGAAGCTAATTGGAAGCGGACTTTGTCAAAACATCAGAGGTTTTTTATCCGTTCTTACATCTGCCGATCCAATCAAATTTAATAAAATTTAACTTAAATAGATATGATGCTCCTGGAACTTGCGCCCGGATACTTGAATGTAAACAGCTCAAGCACAAACAATTAAAATGCTCTATTATTGGCCGCAGTGATATAAGATTTTTCTTTAACATGTTTTACTCCCTTTTGCGTTTCCACGCCTCATATCAGGAGACAAATCTCGAAATGTAAATTAATTGGATATCTTATGAATTATATTCGAGGTAACTCATCCGGTAAGAGTTTGTATTTAGAAAACAAGCCTAATTTCTCTATCGACCTCCTACCACTGAAGGCGGACAAAAGTACTAATGAAGAAGTTATGATAAGTTTCGATCCATGAAGCAGAAAGGTCAAATAAGTTTCGTTTTCTCATCAAACTTAGCCTCGAATCATTTATCATAAAAACTTTAAATCAACACCGACTTCTATCATCAAATGTTTCGAAATAACATGGCTAAGAAAGGGGTGCTCTATACTTTATGACGAATATCTTCACTGAAAAAAATATTTATCGAATTGAGAAATGGGATTTCTCAAGTCGCAGTTCCAGTGAAATATAGTGGGTTATATTTTAATTATTAACTAGCATTCCCTCTCATAAGTAAAGAACTTCGATAATTTTAACTAATAACCGAAGTTTTATTTATTGCATTGAAGAATGCAAGCAAAAAAGTTTTTTTTATTTTATTGATACAATATATACATACATCTAGTAAATGTGTTCACAACAATTACAATAACATCTAAAGACTTGAACAGAACTACTCATCAGTAGCATTGTAATTGAAATTCTACACTAGAAGGTCTCTAGGCCATCTTCTTTTTAGACACCTTGTATGATTATCGGGAATGGAGTGAGAAGCGTGAGAGTATAAGAAAAGTGAGAATATGGGACATTAAGATCTTTAAGGATAAGTTTATTGGTAATAAAGTATTGAGCATTAAGGATTTTTCGAAGGATTTTGGATTGTAAGGATTGGATACGGGTAGAATTTGAAGGTCTGATAACTGTAACTGATAACTATGTCCAAATAGGTGTGATAACTGTTATGTTTATGAGTCTTTTATAGTAAATCGGAAGTTTTGAACATTAGTCTAGTAAATGATGAAGAAGTCGAAAACGACAAGCTGTTTCCTGTCGTTTTAGTATTGTATGTGGATTCCAAGTTAAATTTTTGTCCAGTTGGAGGCAAAAAATAAAAAAAATAAATTCATTAGGCATCTGAATAAACTACCTAACGATTTTATATCATTTATATCATGTCTGTTGTTTTAATGTAACTTCACATTCACTGGTTGCCCATTGTCTACATTTGTTAATAAAATTATTGTGTTTAAAAAAAAAAAAATAAATAAAAAAATAAAGTCAGGTAGAAATGAAAACTAAGAATTTGTCCATTTGTATTTCTGTTCGTGGGGGAGGTTATTTAGTGGTTGTTTGTCCCCCTCCAAGTCCCCCTCCCCCCACGATCTCTGACAACCGCTCCTGATTATGTTTCCAGTGCTTTGTAATTATATTAATTAGCTCAATTCATTGCAAAGGCGTCTCGTAATTATCGAGTTATTTTGAGAGTTCGTATTTCACAAATTCGTTATCAGTCAAGATTTTGTAAATTAACTCGATAATTTAATATTGAAACAAGTAAAAATTGAGATCATGTTTTAAGTAATTAATTGTTTTAGTCTGAATTATCATATTTAGTTTTCCATATATATATGTATATCCTATAATATAAAACGACAAGCCATTTTTCGTTTGTGATCACTAACCTCGAATATTACTGAACAAATCTGTACTAATTTTTAACCACATCATCTTTATTGTTCTAGATATGTTAACCAATAATAAAATCCACTGATTTTCAGTTAATTTGTAATTAAAAAGCTGTAATGTGTGGATAACAAACATACATATTTGATAATTGACTGATAGGGGGCTAGCTATATTCTACATGAGAGGTTACAAAGGCACATTGTTATACAGAGCTTGAAATTTATAATGAAATTTACTTATATTCAATTAAATTATTTTAAAAAATCAAATATGTGGTGAGACATGTCGATCCTAGTGAAGTTTGAGAATCTATCGATATGTGGTTAGCCCCATTCCAAAATAGAGTTCACCACAGCTAAAATGCAGAACCTATATGTACCAAATTTCTACTGCTTTATTTTCATAGCTCTAGATTAGCAATATTTTTTTTTTATATATCAATTTATTGAAATTTACAACTGTATAAATATGTACATCAAGAAAATGAGCTGATAACGATTACAAAGACATGTCAAAACTTTAAAAGAACTACTCATCAATAGCACTTCAATAAAAATTCTGCACTAGACGATCACTAGGCCATCTTCTTTTCAGACGCCTCGGAGAATTATCGGGAATGGAGTGGGAAGCAAGTTGAGAAACTAATGGATTTAAATGGTTATGGAGCTTACTTTGAAAGGATAGGTATCTGGTTGGGGCTAACTCAGCATTATATGGAACATTAAGGTCTTTATGGATAAGTTTATTGGTGACAAAGTAGGGAGCATTTAGGATTTTGGATTGTAAGCATTGGATACGAGATGAATGGGATGGTTTAGTAGAGTAGATGTTGAACTACGTACGTCCAAATAGGTCTAATCACAGTCATTTAAATAAGTCTTTTGTAATTAATTGGGAACTTTGAACGTTTGTCTAGTAAATGTTGAAGTAGTCTATAACGACGGGCAGTTTCCTGTCGTTTAAGTCTTGTATGAGGATTCCAAGCTAAACGGTTGTCCAGTTGAAGTCCTAGATAGCGGATCTGTTCAACAGAATACAAAACTAAGTTTTTCATTGAAACACTCGTATTCAAATACTAAACAGTTAAAATAATCGCTTCTACTTTATAAGATTAGACTTAAAGCGATATCACAACTTTGAGATCATTTTTCTTTTTTCTCTTTTTCCTTGTTAGTACGGCAACATAGGCCCCCAGTCAAGAGAAATATACATGTCAAAACATAATTTTATTTCTGTTCTTTTTACATTTTTATGATTTATAATTTTTATTCTTCATTTGGTTGAAATTTTTTCTGTATATATTGTTATAATGTTTATAACATACAATTCAATATATTGTACTAATATTTATTGCATATTTAAATATTATTTATTTCATTGAAAACCTGATATTATAATTATAATTATAATTATAAAAATTATAATTATGATAGTTCTCTGTAATTAATACGTTTTTATTAACTTTACCTGTATGTGACGGAATCTTTCATCGTAATTTTCACCAATTTCCAGCAAACCGATTAACTTGAAAATTTGCACACGTTTCAAGGACCAATGGCAATACAATAATAGCACAAATTTGTTCTAATGTTCTCACTTAGTCTAGTTAAATTATCCCCGAAGTGGGGGTCTGCCTTGCAAAAGGTGAAGTAATAGGTTTTACGTTCTTATATGGTCCAGATGGGTCCTGAGAATAAAATATCAAAAATAAAACTAAATTTGATAAGGTGAAAATGTTTGGGAGGTGGGGGCCAAAAAACCCAAACTTCTAGAACTTTTTCTGATTTTGGAAAATAATATAGACAAGTAATAAATACTTTCAATCGGAAAATGTTTTATTTACAAAATTAGAGTTTATTAAATTGTGAGTCTAAAGACATCCCTTATGCTGAATTTGATTTGGACGTTTAGCTAAAGCCAATTGTCTTACATTAGAGAATTTTGCCAACTTTAAAAAGTTAGTTTTGGTCATATTTAAGAATCTATAATGCAGAAATAGCTAATTCAATCAAAAATGCTATATTCTAAAAGTTGTAGATCATTACATTCTGAGCAAGATGGGATTTTTAATGTAAAAAATTGTCCATTCCTAATCTGTGATATTAAAAAAAATTGTTGGTTGATTTTATGCAAACAAATCACGAATAGTACACAGAAATTAGCTTCGAAACTTGAACTTAAGAAATTAAAAGGCCTCACTGCTGCAAATTATTCACCACACTTAGCTTTTTAGTTAGGTTTGCTGTAAAAGCGTATTTTTCTAGTCTTTTCTAATGTTTATAAACTATAATTTGTATTATATTTATGGGCACCTAATCTCGTTTGGTTACAAAATTAGTAATTTTTTAAAATATATTCCTTTTCTTGTCAATTAAAAAAAAAAAATCTTAGAAGACAAGAATCGGCTTCGGTTTTCGGTGGAAAAATAATTTATAAAGATGGGACGTGGTTCGCCATGACAAAGCCAATAACTTTCTGCTGAAAACGGCAATAATATCCAGCCGATATTTTTGAATACCCGTTAGTGAACGTCGTTTGTTCCTGATTCGGGAATGATTATTTTTATAACCTCTTTGACTTTTTACTTTGATGGGTTGACTTTTGTGGAATTGAGTTAAAAATAATATAGAATAATATCATATCATATTACGTTATTATTATATTGGATTGTCGGGCGATTAATGCAGGATTTCATGTTTAAATCAAAGATTATTTATCTCTTTACCACAAACCAAAACCTGATACATTACTATTACTCTACGTCGTAGTTTCGGCCTAAAAGTCCTATTAAAAAAGATCCCATTACCCAGATCTGATACAGTGTGAGATCTTGGTTTCATCTTATAAGGAGAAGTTTTTACTTGTAAATCACAGATTTGAATGCCGATTTTTGTGTGGGTAGTAAGGACCTTGGTGCAAAACTAGAGATATAACTGCCTATGAGCATTGGGAGCCGAGAAAAAAAAAAATGGCTTGTCTTCTTATATAATAGTATAGATTGATAGTTATCGCTTTATTATAAGCAATAATAAATGGTTAATAAAATTTATTTAAGGTATAAATTTTATATTTGAGCCCAGGGAGTTGAGTTCACCGCCCCAGACTGTATAACTGTCGGCCCACTGGGAATTGAATCCATTGAAGTGCCACTGTCAGCGTGAACATGGTCCCTACTACTTTTTCTTGGCAAAGTCCCTTGTTTAACTGCACAGCCCTAAAAAACTGTATTTTCGGGGAAAAAAAATCTAATGTGTCAACCGTAATAAATATTTCCGAATGAATAAAAATTTATATATAAATAACAGCAGTCCATAATTTAATTATAAATAATTTAACTAGTTATTAACATACTATCTTTACATATCATATTGAAAAAATAGGTATTAAAAACAACATTTAAAAATCTAGGTATGTAATAGAAAAAGAAATAACAAATAATGTGTATAAAAAAGTGACTTTTTTCTTTCTCGTATTTATTAAAATTTAATATATGTCCAGCGGATCATATTACACTCCTCAGAAGGTTTTAGGGAACAGAATGGGAAGGAAGTTGAGAGACTAATGGGTTTGAGAGATTATTGAGTTTACCATAAAAGGATAGGTATCCGTAATATGATGAATAGGTAATATTGATATGGCAATCAATATAAAGACGTAAGGCATTAAACTTTATGCTTCGGGTCCCGAATTCTAGTCCGGCTAAAGGAAAAAAATGTATCTCTCTTCTCTAATTTAAGGGATGGATCGACTTTGCGGTCACGCGAGTATCCTGAAATTGGGGAAACTTTTGAGGAAAAAAAAATTGAGCGTGGTTTCTGACCACATTACCTTGTGAAATCATTGGTCTCGTAACGATATTCACTAACAATGGAAGGACACACTCAGTCTCCTCTTTAGAGTTTAAAGAGGCTTTCCTATTTCCAGCGATACCAATGAATGAATTGTGTGACAAAGTATTAGCTATTTAAAGGAAAGTAACCAATAATCGTTTTGAAAATTTCTTCCCCTCGAAGAGGGTGAAAAATGATATTTTTTATTTTTATTGAATAAACGTTTTTCAATGTTTTTGATGGTGCTGAATTAGAATCTGACGTCAATTTTAGTGTCAAAAAACCTATAGAGGTAGTTTGCTTGAAAATCTAATCATTTTTTCAGAATTTAATTAACCAAAATCTATGGAGTGGCTGTATTTTTCCTTAAATTCGCAATCAAAACTAAAAATCTTGGTGCAAGAATCATGTCGATATCATTTTTTAAACTCGAGATATAAAATAAGTTAGTTTAATGCTATTTTATTTTTTTTCTCGGCTTCTAGGGTCCATTGGTCGGAACGGCAAATCACATGTCTAATATTTTTTGACCAGGAACCTCAAAAAACATTGCCAACAAGATCCGTGAGATACTGAGTGTGTCCTCCCCTTGTAAGTAACAAACCCAAAACCCTTCATGGGTTGTAAGTTAAGCTTGGAAAAAAAAAATAATAAGAACAGTTGTGTCGTTGCCACTATGTAAAACTAACAAATGTGAAAAAACGGATTTTTTTTATTTCGTTCGATTATCTTTGTATTGTAAAAAGCCCTTCTTGTGGTAAAATGTGAGAAATTCGTAAAAATAGCATTATTGATTGCTGATCAGATTCGAAATTTTACCACAAGGCCTAGTGGAAAAAAGCTATCTTTCATGTTCGTTAGCTTTGCATAGTGTCGACAATATTTCCGTCTCTTACTGTCATGTTAATCAGTAAGTCGGTAAAATAAAAGTAAGTGCATAGTAAGATACTACGATAAAATTAATATTGTAAATCTTTTTGCGAATTTAAATTTGCCTAGATTGTTCAGGATGAAGAACAAACGAATAAAAAAAAAAAAAATTGTAAGCTTTTTTGCTTCGGGCCTAACTGAGGGAAAAAAAACTGTCGTAAAAAGGTTTTAATGGATTTTCCGCGGCGTAGTTGAATCTTCCATTCACTCTGTGCCGATCCATTCTTTCTGAAAATAACACGTGTCATCTGCATGCATCACATATTGCATTGCAGCTGAGCCCTTATGGTATTTTTTTTATTCATTTTTTTTTTTATATAGCATACACGAGCAGATTTTAAATAATTTACTCTTTTATTTTAATTTTAGAAACTTTCAATTTACCATAATCTAGGCAGTTAGTAATTGCTTCTGTAATTATGTGTGTCTCCATAATAAGTATTTGTATCCATCCCCAACTAACCGAGTAATTCTTAACCTTTTTCCTAGCAAAGGGAAGAGGTTCGTAATTAATAATCTAGTTCCTCTCAACTTTGGTCAATGTATATGAAGCCACTAGCTGGATGGGGAGCTCTTGTAACATAACAGTGTTGTATTCCTTAGTTAACATTAAGTCATGTTACAAAATGTTTTTGTTAGTTCTTCGTTCTTTTTTGGAACTTATGTTGATCCGTATAGGTTGAGTTGTTTTCTAATCTAACTAAAACATTTTTTTTTTTTTTAACATAATAACTTTATTCACAACTGTACACAATGGACAACCAGTGAATGTGAAATTTACATTGATACAACCGACATGATCAGGCATGAGGGAGTCAGCACCCAGTGGTACAATCTCCAGGCGTGAAATTAAATTATTAGCGATTAGACTAGGAGATCCCTCATCCACTTCCTTTTCAGCCTCCGTTGAGTTATGTCTGGTATCTGTACTGTTGCCATATTATGTATCTGTTTGTTAGTGTGTCCACGTAGTTTCTCATGAAATTGTCGATAAAGTTTATGAATATGGCTCTTAACTGTCGGAATACGTAAGTCTGTATGTAGTATATCGTTTGACACATAAGGAGGGGAGTCTGTTATCAGTCTTAGGAATTTAGATTGAAATGTCTGTATTTTCTGAATATGTGTTCTTTTGGCCGGTCCATAAATTTGCGATGCATACGTCCAGATGGGTTTAATCAAGTAACTGTAAATGTTAAGCTTTTGTTTTAAAGGTAGTTTTGAGCGTCTGTGAAGTACTGAGTATAGAAGTCGCAGTCTTAACTGTAACGTCTGTTTTTTTTTGTCTTGACGTGTGGGCCCCATGTCAGTCTTCTATCAAGCGTAAGTCCTAAGTATGTCACTTTTTCAGTTTGGTGTAAAGGTTGGTTGTCAATGTAAACAGGCGGGCAGGTCTTGCGTCGCAGTGTAAATGTAATATGAAGGGATTTGTCATAATTAAGTTTTATTTTCCATTTCTTACACCAAGTTTGAATCTCGTTGAGGTTGTGTTGAAGTGTTAAGGTGGCTTGTGTAGGAACTAAAAAAATTAGTTGTAAATTCCATTCCTCTTTATGATTGAAGAAATTGCTAAGGGAACCACTTTTTCTTATGGTATGTTACTAGTACAAAACAATTCCGTTTTTCATTTTTGCAAAAAAAGGATTAAATAAAGGCGAATAATTCAGAATAAAAGAAAATTAGGAACCAATCGAAATAAATATTAAATATTAAAATGAATGCAATAGAGAAATAATAAATCAATAAAATAAAACACTTTTTTTTAGAAACGAGTTATTGATATTGTCAACTGTATCTTATTTTCAGACGCCTCAGAGGATTATTAGGGATTAAGTGTGAGGTAAGTAGGGAGACAAGTGGATTCAAGTGGGTATGGAGTTTACTATGAAAGGATAGGCATCTCGTTTGGGCCAAACCAGTAACACATGAAACATTAAGACCTTTATGAATAAGTTTTTTTGTGAGATAATAAGAAGCATTGAGGATTTCACGAAGGATTTCGGATTGTAAGGATTGTATACGAGAAGAATTGGAATGTTTAATGGAACCCTAAAGCTTTACTCCGTATGTCCAAATGGTTCTGATTACTGTCATGTAAATGAGTCTAATGTAATTTATTATACAGGGTGAGTACCTCTTAGTGTAAAAAAAGTGCCTTCCCCTGTAAAAGCAGTCTCTTTTGCCCATAAAATTCACCTCAAAAAAGTAGTATTCTTCAACACAATTTGCATTCAGAAGCTAACGGCAAAATTGAGGTCTATGTTCAATATTTACACAAGTAACTGATTTGTATGCCAAATTAGAACACCATGTTTTTCGGTTTTAAAAGTGAATTTCTCCATGAAATCGAAACAGGAGATATTGGATATCGATTGAATTGTCCACCCCTTCCACGGAATACCGCCCGTCCTAATCGCGATGTGAACCGCAGTTCTCGGAAATCAGTTACCTCCTCCATATATAATATGCGATACGATTATCATATATATCGCTTCCCACGCAATATAATACAATGGCCACTAAGTGGACAATGGGCGGGGCTGTATTAGGTCTGCGAAGCTCTATTCTAACGCACCACAGTGTTATCTGCCGATCTGGGCGTTCGAAATTCGAAAATTTGATAAAAGATATTTTAATTAAACTTTAGCTAAACATTATCTAGATACATATGTGACAAGAATCAGATAACAATTCAATTGAATATGACCAGTGCGAGAAGTTGCATGCCAAGAATAAACTCGATTCTGAACGGCACAGCTTGACTTCCTGACATCATCAATATCTTGTCTTTAGTACAATAATTTAATTTCAAATATCAGGTGTTTTTATTTTTATTTCCTTATGTAAGCTCAAAAAAGAAATATATATATGGATACATTTCTTGACTGTTACTATTAAATATTTAGTAAGGTTCTTGAGGTTCAGTCAATAAATAAAAACAACTATTTTGACGACGTTTCGAGACTAGATTGTTCACATAATCATGCCAATGTTACTGGTGGATATGGAATCGACTGGTATCAGTTAGTTGATACCATATCCACCTGTAACATTGGCATGATTATGAGAACAATATATATATAGTTTCCCTATCAGAAATCAAATAAAGAATATTATTTGTACAAAACATTTTTAGCTATGACCTACCGTTTAGGAGCTACATTCGTTTGAATGAATAATATCACGTTGTTTCATTTCAACATTTTTTGTGTTTTTGACACGCTCTAGCTCTTTTGATGCTGATCGGATCGAAAAATTCACGATAGTTTTCTTTTCAGAAGCAGTAGATTATATACAGACATATCCATGATCTATTGTATCTCCTAGTTGGAAATTAAGTTTTTTTATTTTTATAAATGCTCTCTTGTTGTTATAAATGTCCAAGAGCATAAGAAATAAAGAAATCAAATCAATATCAAATAAATATCAGAGAAATAAACATAATTAATCATAAAAATTATAAAATATAATATATTAAAATACTATTTATTACACATATTCTTAATGTAGAATAGAAGAATGTGCCCCTTATGAACAAGGGATAAATTAAACCTGCAGCATTGAACAATCATGCGCCACTGTATACCTAAAGGAATGAAGGCGTTCCTCCTGAAATGAAATTAAATGAAAAAATAAACTTTATTCAGGAACTTACTCTCCCTTAATAATAAAAATAATGCAAAATTAAAGGTAATATTGTCTGGTCTGTTATTTACAAATTAAATGCTTCAGTTATTACTACATACATTTTTTACAGGAAAAAAAATTAAATTAAATTAAAAAAATAAATAAATAAATATATGAAATAATAATTATAACATAAAATTCGATGATATATATATATATATATATATATATATATATATATATATATATATATATATATATATATATATATGTATTTTTTTCCTCTTTTTCCTCTTATGGTAACCCCATAAGAGGAGAATTTATTTAGCGTATTTACATGCGCCATGCCTGTTTTTAGGCATACTACACGTATTACTAAGTCCATTGGTTTACATTTATATTAATTCAATTTGATCTTATTGTCTCTTGTGTACAATCAGATAAACAAAATAAAACAAAAAACAAAAAAATGAAACAATTAAATAATAAGAAACTTAAAGAAAGTAATAAACCTATAGAAAGTAACGTTAATACAATTTTCTACAAAATAATAATTCCATAAATAATAAAAATAAATAAAAATAAACTAAAGCACAACAAGATGCTGCCTACTAAAGCATCATTATACTGCCTTCCTACATTCATCAGTCAGTTTGTTAAAGTCTATTTGTTTAATAAATTGTACAAAATCAGATTTAAATTTGGTCATAAGTCTCTGTTCTGTTTCTGGCCAATTACCGTGTTTTAGTATAATGTTCTGTATCAGTCCTGCCCTAATGTTGTCAAGTCCTTTACAGTCATATATTAAATGTCGGAAATTATGAACCTGTCCATCATGAGGACACCTGTCATTGTTTAGTATGTTGAAGCGTTTCAAGTATTGTTTGGTTTGTCCGTGTTCTGAAAGTATTTGGGTCAGCTTGTAGTCGGTGTTAGTATACGTCTATAATTTTGTGGTGTGATATTGGGAACGAATCGATGAAGGCTAGGAGATTTTTCAGAAGCGGTCCACTTATTGTTCCATTTAATTATAGAGTCCTTTCTTATATCTCCTTTTATAAAGGAGATAGGGACCTTATCAAATGATACTGGAAGGTCACTGTAAGCCGCTAACTTTGCCAAAGCGTCAGCTCTCTCATTGCCTTCTACTCCTGAATGACCCTTAATCCAAACAACATTGATCATTTTCTTGTGTTGGCTATAGAGTTTAGTCAAGTTTATTCTAGTTTCCTCAGTAAGTCTGTCATGAATATTTGAGTTTTGAATTGAGTGTATTACGTTCATATTGTCTGTATAAATAGTTATGTTTGTATTGATATGTGTTAAGTTCTCAAGTAAGTATTCGGTGGCCTTAAGTACTGCTAACTTCTCCGCTTGGTTATTAGAACACTCCTTTTCTAACCTGTATTGAGACTCTATGAGCCTATCATTTATATCTTCAAGTAACCAAGCACACCCCACGTTATCGTCATTCTTGCTGCCATCTGTAAATATAACTGTCCGAGTTTGACTATCTTTTTGTTTGTTTGCCAACATTTGTGCTTGTATTGCTGGATGAATCCAATATTTACAATTGTATGGGAGGTCAATTCTTTCTTGAATAATGTTATTATAGTCAGTAAGTCGTTTTTTTTATGTTAAATAGTTCTGTTACTTCATGTATTTTTAAGTCAATTGGAAGAATACCTGCTAAGACGCAAGCAGCTTCATAAGATATTGTATGGAATGCTTTCGAGATTTTTATTGCTATGAGCCTTTGAATTCTACGGAGTTTTGCAAGATTCGATTTCAGTCGAACGCCCTTATGCCAAACGTGTGCCGCGTAAAGAAGTTTAGGCAAAATAGCTCCGTGATATATCGTCTTGAGGACCTCTGATTTGAGACCCCAAGAGATCCTAGCTGTCAGTGTTAGTCTGTTAGTGGTTTGCAAAGCCTGGTTGTAAACATTGTCTATGTGTCGTTTCCAGTTCATTTTTCGATCGTACAGTACTCCTAAATATTTTAATGTGTCACGTTGGTTTATTTGTAATGAATTTAATCGTATATTTAGTTTTGGTATTGTCCGTTTTCGAGAGAATATTATATATTCTGTCTTTTGTGAGTTAAAGTTCAGTTTATTAAGAGAAGCCCACCTTGTTAGTCTAGATAAAACAAGATTAGTAGAAGCTTCGAGTTCGTCTATGTTCCGACGTTTTACTAGTACCAGGACGTCATCGGCATAAACGATTAATTTAGTGTCGATTGGCAATTCAATTAGAAAAATTGTATTAATTAATATATTCCACAGGATTGGTGATAAACTAGATCCTTGAGGAGTCCCCATACTCAACCTTTTATCAATGGTAAATGAATTAGTTTGTATAACCAATCGCCTTTTTTCAAAATAATTTTGTATGGTCAGATAAAGATTTTTTGGACAATTGTATGTCTTAAGATTTGTTAAAATCGCTGTCCACCAAGCGTTGTCGAATGCACCTTTAATATCCAAACTTACAACTAACAAATGTCTTTTTTGGTCTAAAGTCGTACTGATTTGTTCTGTTAAAGCATGCAAGGCGTCATCTGTTCCTGTCTGCGGTCGGAAAGCGAACTGATTTTTACTAAGTATTTCGTTTGTCGATAAAAAGTGCATTAATCGATTTTTAACAATTCTTTCCAATATTTTTCCCAACGCAGGTAACATACTTAGTGGTCTTATTGTTATAATAAATAGAATATATAGATAATAAATATAGAGTTATAATAAAAGAAATCGAACCAGAAATAACCCTATTCAATATAGTGGATTATTTGGTGGCCCAAAATGTAGGAATAAATAGAGAGTAGGTTCGCCCGGTATTAATATTGACCTCGAAAAGAAATGAATCAAGGCATGCCATCCTAGAGGTAGATGGAGCGACCAGGGAACTTCTTCTATACAACCGAATTAGTTTGGGTTATCAAAAGGTCCACGTAGAAGACTATTTCAGGGTGAGGAGATGCAGCAAATGTTTGAAGTTCCACCACAACGCAAGAGACTGCCGGGGAGAAGCAGCATGCTCAAGATGTGGGGATAAACATCCATCAAGTGACTGCACCTCAGAACATCTCAAGTGCATAAATTGTGAAAATTATAACAAGAATCCGCGAATCAAAATGCTAAGAAGAACAGACCACTCTGTGTATGATAGAAACTGCCCTTCCTACATTACTGAAGTGCAAAAACTGGTATCAAATACTGACTTCACTATACGATTAGCGTGAGTACATTAAATGTTTTTCATTATATATTTACTGACATACAACATAATTTTTTTCTATTACTCTTTTAAAACATTTATTTTTGACATTTGAATGAGACAGTTGAAATTATTACAGATCAATGCTCGTCATTCGAAATACACAACAGACTTTATACAGTTTTATACATCTAAGACAAATATTGATATTATTTTAATACAAGAACCATACACACGTGATAACAGAATTATAGGTTATAATAATTATCGCATTTATCAAACATATGATCGAAAACCTAGAGCTGGTGTTGTAATTTTAAACAAAGATTTAGAAGGCTGTTTAATTACACAATATTCAAACGCTGACCTGGTAGTTGTTGAAATATCATATGGTACATTAAAATGCTTGATAATTAGTACTTATTTAGACCTAAATCGAGACATAAATATTGATTTACAACAATTGGAAAATATTTTGTTAAAATTTAATGGGAAAAAACTTATTATTGGAATGGATTCGAATAGTCGGTCAAAATTTTGGTTTGACAAACGAACGAATGAAAGGGGAAAACTTTTAGAGGCTTATATTGTTTCTAAAGACCTTATTCTATTAAATCTGGAATCAGATTTGACTACCTTCGAAAATAACATGGGAAAAAGCAATATTGATCTAACTCTTGCCAATAATAATATGTTGAGAAGTTTTAAAATAAACAATTGGAAAATTTCTAATGAAACCAACTTTTCGGACCATAATTGTATAACTTACGAAATACTAATAAATAGCAGTAGCCAGGTGTCGAATAACCAATCGGTCCACTCCCTTTATATCACTGACAAAGCAGATTGGGATAAATTTAAAATTAACTTATGTGTCCAATTACGAAAACAATTTTTAATGTTTAATGAAGAGGAGTTAGAATTAGAAGAGTTAGAACAAAAAATAATAACACTCTTACCGGAAATACAAACAGAAACCATTGCCAAAAAATTAACAACCGCTTTAATTAAAGCCAGCAATATGACTTTTAAAAAAAACTCGTGGAAAACGACATTTTAACACATCGCATAAGACAGTCCCCTGGTGGAACGATGAATTAACCAAATTGCGCAAAAAGACAAACAGACTCCGGAGATTATATCAGCGAACAGCTAATGACATACAGTTAAGAGACATAAGAAAAATTGATTATTTAGATTCAAAACGCGTTTACCTTCACTTACTAAAAAAATCAAAGGTGGAATCGTGGAAATCATTCGCTGCAAATTCATCAGCCTGGA
Organism: Euschistus heros; assembly: GCA_003667255.2. Lineage (NCBI taxonomy): Eukaryota > Metazoa > Arthropoda > Insecta > Hemiptera > Pentatomidae > Euschistus > Euschistus heros. The sequence continues at coordinate 163,528 of RCWM02000500.1, forward strand.
ATTGGCCCTACAAATGGGCTTCAAAAAAATTAAAAAATAGGACGACATTACAAACAATTTTAGCTTACAATGGTGAATATACAAACAATTCAAAAGAAACACTTACTTACATACTCAATAAAGTAATTCAAGACGATAATACTGACAGGGACACAGTAGAACAAAAATGTATGAGGCATAATATAGTCACCCCACCTGACACAAATGATGATTTACCACTTGAAGACGGAGAAATACTAGAAATTATCAAAAACATACCTCCACATAAATCACCAGGTTTGGATAAGATTTCTCCAGTTATAGTCCAAAAAGTAACTGAAATTTTCCCTCGTTTTATTTGTGAAATATATAAAAGTTTTTTCAGTAGGAGAGAATTCCCACTAATTTGGAAAATGGCTAAACTGGTATTAATTCCCAAAAAAGATCCTGGCTCAATATATATATATATATATATATATATATATATATATATATATATATATATATATATATATATATATATATATATATGAACATATAAAAGAAAGAGAGTCACTGCTTAAGCGGTTCAATGAGGATTGACTATGATGATGAAAAAAAAGAAAGAGAAAAAAAAAAAGTAATTCTAAGTATTTATTTGATTATTGACATATTTGTGGAAGAGTGATTGTCTGAAAGGTACAGAAATAAATTATTTTTAAAGGAAGTTATGGAAGCTGCTTTACGAATATAAGTGGGTAGGGAATTCCAGGAGGAGGTAGCCGAATGATGAAGGATTTGTCAAAGGAACCGGTTTTATGTGAGGTGATATATAGGTTAAAAGGTTGGGATCTAGTGTTTAGGAGGTGGATAGAAGAGCTCAGAGTTAATAAATCAAGAATATAGGAAGGTGTTTTGGTTTTTAGACATTGGAATAGGAAAGTACCCAGAACGTATTGCCGTCGGAATTTAGGAAAGAGCCACCCAAACTCAGAATATCGGCAGGTAACGTGTGAGCGACTGTGGTTCCCTAAGATAATTCTGGAATACATTATCTGGACCAATTTACAGGTTTTAGAGCAAAGAACTCAAACTAGATTCGGATTAATTATAAGTCATTTTTTTAAAAATATATACATTACAATATTTATTGAGCACATAACTTTTATAGAAAAAGTAATATGGATGGCTTTGGGGACCCATTCACATAATATATACAATACGAACTAAATAAAAAATAAATCTTTTTCCACGGTTTTCAAGTCACTAAATTAGGTCCTGGAGTGTTGCTCTGTGCTGCCATTTCACATAACCGTTCTTTCATTATTTTGTTTTGAAAAACAAAAATTATCATTTGGTTTATAAAAATTGACAGTTGATTTATAAAGAAAAAAATATTATGAACTATTGAAAATTTATATTTTGCAAAAGCCTTGCTTGAGTCACACCTTGTAAATAATTCTCTATCCTTTTCTTTTCCTTTCTCTCTAGTGCCTAGGTCAAGTCGCTCCTCCACATCATTTTTTCATTCTTGATGTCAGGTTGGTTTAGGGACACCTCTTCTTCCTTCCTATTTCCTCGGATACCGTCAACAATTTATATTCTAGATATTCTCTATATTTTTCATTGTCATTATTACTGTTCACTTTCATTTTATTCCGTGTACACATCTTATTTCATCCGCAAACCAGGCCACCATTCTAATCCATCAGAGTTGGTTTCCCTTGATTTTTAAACATATAACTATTATTTTGTGAACTTTAACATAAATATCCTGTTATTGTTTTATGATTAAGTTTATACTTATATTCCATAACTTATGTTTTGATTATAAGAAACAGTAACGTTTAAAAAATTGTCTGTTTCGAATTATGTTTTACCACTGCACTCTTTCTATTAATGTTACTTTCTCGGATATAGAAATATGGCTTTTATAAAAGAAATACCTTTTTAAAATACCATTTTCCCAATAAATAAATAAATACATAGTTGATTTTATTCCCTTTAATTTATAAAATCTGTATAATTTATATCACAACTGGTATTTATTCCGCGACAACAAACAGATGCGGTAATGGTTTGCCAGACAACAGGCATGTCAGACCATGAAGGATATCAGCACCCAACGGTACTTACACCTAACATGAAACATAATTTTTAATTAATTTCAACTCAGTAGATCTCTCAACCAACTCCTTTTTAGACTTCTTCGGTTATTCTTTGACATGTTTCTCGAGGTCATAGTATGTATTAAGTTGTTGATGTGTCCGTAGAGTTTGCCGTGAAATCGTTTGTATGAAGTCTGAATGCGATCTTGTACCGTGGGTATGCCTGAGTATGCTAGCAGTGTTGTGTTATCGACGTGTGATTGTGTAATGATTCTTAATATTTTTGATTAAAAAGTTTGTATATTTTGGATGTGTTTTGCTATTCCGTAAATATTTGAGCCTTACATCTATAGTGGATAAGTTAGTTCTACTCCGTATGTTCAAGTGGGTCTAACTACTATCATGTAAATAAGTCTTTTATAATTTATTATAAGTTTTGAACGCTTGTCTAGTAAATATTAGATTAGTCGGAAATATTTTGAAAAACAAATTTTGTTTAGTTATAATATTCATCTAAAAGGGATCTTTTGATATAAAAGTTTATTCCAACATATAGAAGGTGTAATGTATAGAATACATTACACACTTCATCTATTTATCGCTATCTAAGGAATCTAACCTTCGAAAAATGCTCCACGACAAATGGAGCATATAAAATAGATTTGGGGCGAGGGATGTCAAATAGATCTCTTTTTACAACTCCATTTTGAATTGTCGATGAGAAAGAAAATATTTGCTTAGGCCTCGTTGGGCGGAGAGTCGTATGTTTGCCGCGGCCTTCGCACAACAAAGTCCTCAACTTTGAGGCGAATGGCTAGAAAAAAATAAGTATGGGACGTATATTCTTAAATATAGAATAAATGTATATAAATCAGAAAAGGAATATTTGTTGAAAGAGTATGTCTAAAAATTAGCAAATGTATAATGCAAATATTTGCAATGATAACCTTTCATTAACAGAGATAGATAGATAGATGGATAGATAGAGAGAGAGAGAGAGAGAGAGAGAGAGAGAGAGAGAGAGAGAGAGAGAGAGAGAGAGAGAGAGAGAGAGAGAGAGAGAGAGAGAGAGAGAGAGAGAGAGAGAGAGAGAGAGAGAGAGAGAGAGAGAGAGAGAGAGAGAAATGCTTTATTAATATAAAAAACATATTGCTGGTCGACTTTATTGGCTTGCTACATACACCGCATACTAATCTGTCTAATTAAAAAATAATTTTTAGAGAAAAAACAAAACCGACTTCAAGATTAAACCTACATAGACAAACTTGAACTAAAAAATTAAAAATAATATTTTAATTGCTTCAAAACAAAAACCATTGAATGAAAATCAACGAAATTATCGATACTTATATACCTATTCACAATTTATGACCAGTTATCTTTGGGGTCGGTGCCAGCTAAGAAGGGCAGTTTAATTCTGCCTTCACAACAAGCCTTCGAATGGCCGGAGACAGCGGTGTGGCGGTGATGAAATAGTGAGAGGATCCTTACGATTACAATTTCTTTTCAAATTCTGTTTGTTTTAGTTGGCACCGACCTCAAAAATAACTGATTATAAATTGTGAATAGGTTTATAAGTATCGATAATTTCGTTGATTTTCATTTTATGGTTTTTGTTTTGAAGCAATTAAAATATGATTTTTAATTTTTTAGTTCAAGTTTGTATATGTAGGTTTAATCTTGAAGTCGGTTTTGTTTTTTCTCTAAAAATTATTTTTATTTTTCGCTTTTTAGTGGTGAGTGTATTTTTGTTTCTACAGTCAATTATCGATCTTCAAGCTCCCCTGAAAAATAGTTTGACTTACGGAACAAAGACTTATCGAGGTTATCATTCACTTACCTTCATGTAATTGGGAAAATTGAACACAAAATCGGAGTTGAAATCATTACGTATATTTTTCATTAATGGATATGTGTATGTTGTTTGTACATACATATAAAATCATTGATACAGAAAATTAAATACCTGGTACTTAGCACTTTTTAAGAAAAATAAAAAAAAAAGTTAATAAGTGATTATATGAACTGTTATTTTGATTTTTCTTAAAAAGTGCTGCGTTGATTTCAAAATATTTTTTATGGGACCACCTCTGAAGTATGCTCTACCGATCTAAAAAAGAATCATCGAAATTTATTCAGAATTGACGGAGTAATCGCGTAACATACACAAAAAAAAAAAAAAAAAAAAAAAAAAATACAGACGAGTTGAGAACCTCCTCTTTTTTGAAGTCGGTTGAAAATAGCAACATTCTATATAACAATAATTCATGGTATTCATAATTTGGGTATAATTCTAGCAATCACATATTTTTTTTTCTATTTATTTCATTTAATTTTTTCCTTTTTATTTTATTACCCTTATAATGTTTAAATGTCTCGTATGTTTTTTTTTCTTTTCTTTTCCACTTTAAACAATAAATATTGCTGCTACTTAACAAACACACAGAAAATAAATTGGTACACAGTCATGAAAACATTTCAAATTTAAAAATAAAAGGAATAATGCATACAATTTTAACAGAAATACAGAGAACAATGCCAGTTTTATTTTATTCAGATGGAAGTGTAGAGAATATGTGGGAAATAGTGACTGTTCTGTGAATAGAACATGTCCAATCCTCTACTGACCTGCATGTTCTGGGTTATATTGCGGTGTGGCAAATCTCTTGGGTTTTTGTAGTAAGACTTCTAGAAGTACTCCTGTCTCTTAAAAAAAAAAAAATTTTTTTTTTAGTTTTTTAATTGGTTTTTATGTATTTTGAGATACTGAATTTCAACTTGACCCCCTCGAAAATTATACGCTTAAAATGATGCGAAATAAATATTCAAAATTTAAACAATTTAGGGACTAGAGCATATTGAAGTACGACAATGTTCCCTCATATTTTTAGTATAGTTATATATTCGAATCTCTCTAGCTCCTACATAATTAATTTGACAAAACAAACTATACGAAATATGTATTAAATTTTATTTTTAAATATTGTTTATATTAATTTAATACTTACTTATTTATATGGAGAAACATATGGGCGTTATACTGGGTGATTCCCTCTTAGTGTGAAGAACAATACGTTCAACTTTCTATTCCAATTCGTTGCAAATATAAAGATATTTTTAACAACTTAAGGGAGGGAGGAAGAGAGGGAGAGAGAGAGAGGGAAAGAGGGAGAGAGAGGGAGAGGGGGAGAGGGAGAGAGGGAGAGATATGGAATGATCTGCTGCAACTGATACAGGGCTTGCCTTGAAATCACCTTGTAGATAACACAACAGGAAAAAAGTTGTTTTTTTAAAAATAAAATAAATGAAAGAAATTTAGGTTTTTACTACTGTTCAGGCTTCTGTTAAAATATTTTTGTACAAATAACCTTTTCCGAATCAGTTGACCCTAAGACACGTAAATGAAGCCAGATCTCGAAAGCAAATTTTTTTATTAGCATACTCTTTTTTTAAGTCTGAGTAGAGGGGGAGGAAAATTGAGCCCTGAAAAATATTCCTTGTCTTTGGTGATAAAACGAACTGCTCTCCTTCAAAACCAAGACAATTTAACTTTCAGATGAGATGGTTGTCCTGGCTGATTGCTGATAGAAGAGGCTATGCTAGTCGACTCGCTGTTTGCTTATCTCCAACATTGAATTGTCTCAGGTCGAAATACACTCATTTTTTTGTAAATGAATTCATAAACAAGAAAAAATATATTTAGAAAATAATTTCCATAATGGAGAACCAAATTATGACATTAGTGCAAAAAATCGTACACCTCGTATCAAAAACATGAACTTGAATATAATGAAATGCTTAAGGGTGAAATTTTAATTCATTAGTGTTTATTAATTAATTATATTTATTGTTTTAGAACAAATAACAGATTTCTCTCTGTTCGAACAGTTACACACAGACTTACGTATATCTAACTACAATGTTTTCTAATCATTCATAAATATTTAATTTAAGACTACTTTCTGCGTGAAGTATTGGTATTTGAAATGTTTCTATTTTCATCGGTAAATTTATTGTATGTATTAGACCTTAATTAGGCACACTGTTTGCATTTTCCAATAAGATTATGAAATGAAAAAATAAACTTTATTCTGGGACAGACTGTTCCCTAAGGATAATTAAAGTGCACAATAAAAGGTACAATTATCTGGCTGAGAGTATTAAAAATTAAATTATGAGAAAATAAAAAGAAGAGAGAAGAAACAAAAAAAAAATTAAAATTAAGTAAAATAAAAAACAATCAACAATAAAAATTTTAACTCACTTATGTACATATACATATTATTTGCATTTTTATGGAAGATTGAAGAGATAGATAAATAAAAGATGTTTAAAAGAATTTAAGGAAAAGGCTTTGCGAATATGGATAGGTAAGGAATTCCAAAAAGAGCTAGCACGGATGACGAAGGAGGCGGTTCTATGTGAGGGGGTATATAGGTTGGAAGGTTGGGATCTTGTATTCCGGTGGTGAATGGAGGAACGCAGAGTAAGTAGGTCTAGAATATAGGAAGGTTTATTGGTTTTTAATGATTGGAATAGGAAAGTGCCGAGGAAGTACTGGCGACGAAAATCGGGGAAAAGCTCAATGTAGCGGCAAGATACGTGAGACCTTCTGTCGACCCGAAAGATGAATCTTATGAAGCAATTCATTAGTCTCTTTAGTTATGTTAGTGAGAATTAAGGACTCGTTCGGAAAACTAATAAATTAGTTTTGGGATTTTTATTACCAACTAATTATCATTCATCAATCCTAGTTTCTGTCATAAATTTTGAATTAAAATTAAAATACTTTCGGCTAAAGAAGGTATAACATGGAACATGTGTCAAAAAAGCCTCTTGATATAGCTCCTAAACGGCAGGTCCTAGCGACAAATGGTATGCAACAAAAAATAGTTTCTATTATATTTTTGACAGCTAGGATGTCGTCAAATTTTCGATCTGAGCAACACTAACAGAGCTAGGAGAAACAGAGTCAAAAGTGGCTCACTCATTAAAACCTGCCTCCTCCTCAAGATAGTTATTTATTAGAAAACGAGTTGAGCTTTTAACTGCTCCTACTCTCCTAATATCAAATTATCAAACTACGCGTAACGCTCTCGCGTTCCCCAAAAACGTATCCGCATTTGAACAGCTAGGTCACCGGTAAAACATCTTCCATGTTAAAAATATTCACAAAAAATACAAAACACAAGAAACTTTGTGGCTCAACTAAACCGTCCAATTCTTCTTGTATCCAATCATTACAATCCAAAATCCTTCGTAAAGTCCTCAATGCTCCTTTTTATGTCACAAACAAACTTATCCATAAAGATAGTAATGTTCCATATGTTGCTGATTTGGCCCAAACAAGATAGCTATCCTTTCAAAGCAAACTCTATACCTATTCGAATCCACTGGTCTCCCAACTTGCGTCACACTCAATCCCCGAACATCCCCAGAAGATGGCCAACAGGCACCTTAATCTAGAACTTTTATTGAAGTGAGAGGTAAGAGGTTCTTAACACGTTACCGACAAGTCATTGTAATAATTTCCAAAAATTTACTTGTTGAATATAATGTATACAGTTGTAAATATAAAAAAAAATTTTTTGGGTAGTTTTAAAATTAATTATAAATCTTCGGGTTTTATACTTCTATACTCACCACCCCGCTTTAATTAATGAATACGATTTTTATACAGGAATAAATAAAAATGTTTTGTTTTTCAATTGATTTGAATTGTCATACTGTTGCTATATTATTTATTTTATAGGAAGTTCTATAAATATAGAACATGAAATTGAATAGGGCTATGAGATGCAAATAGGTACGAAGCGTTGGCGGCTAAGCAAATAAACACTGTTGGTTCAAGTTGCACCATTATCCAATAAAAGCACCAGCAGCTGGCCCTCCCTTCCTCCGATTGTGTCAAATATATCTTCGGCTGTACCAAAATGTGTAATGTGTTTTGAAAACTCGAATGAGAACGCGCTGATTTAGCATCCTAATGTTAATTTATTCTGACATCCCACTTCAAAAATACAGACTGACCAGAGATGAGGTAATCACAGTTCAAAAAGTACAGTATACTTCCTCTTATCCGTTGTTACCGCTGCAGACACCGCCTCGGATGAGGGATAACCCTGGATGATGGAAATCGTTAATTACAATAAGAAAAATCATAGATATGAAAACATTGTTACTCATTTGACTAGTGTGTTAAGTGCAACTTTTAATCACTCTAGGCAAGGTTTGCAAATGCCGAGTGTTAGTAAAATACTTAAAAATCGAGTAAAATATAAACTTGTTTCTGCAACCATTATTAACATATCATTAACTAAACATTATTCTTTTTCAACTTCAACTCTCTACACCTGTCAATCAAAGCGACTAACAATCAGTGAATTTCATAAAATACTGAATTACCTGGCATGAAAGGCTTGAGGGAGAGAGAACCTCATGGCACCTCCACCTAATTTGATTTTTTTTTTTTTTTATAATTTAGTTCAGAAGATCCCTCTTTGGGTGTTGTCTATAATATGAGCTGTGGCCATATCGTTTATGTGTTGGGATATCCATGAATTTTTTGTGAAAACATGTGTAGAGGATCAATATATGTTCGTTAACATTTGGCATACGAAGGTAACCACAGTGTTGCTACCTGTAGTTGTCCAGATCAAAAAATTCGGAATGTGTTTATATATATATATATATATATATATATATATATATATATATATATATATATATATATATATATCTTTATAGCTGTTCCGTATACCTATGATGCGTAAGTCCAAATAGGTTTAAGTGAGTAAATAGAGTTCATTTAGTGTAATTAGTCGTAGCTTTGAATGTTTTGAAAAAAGTAAGAATAAAAGTCTTGACCTTTGTTTGGGAGTTTTCATTTTTTTTTCCTTGATATGTGCAGCCCATGTCATTCTCCTACGAAATTTATATTAACATAAATTTTTATTTATTAACTAAAATAATTAACTCTTTGTAAAAAGTTCATTAATTATTTATTTATTATAAATATATAATTTTTTTGTTACAATAATTGGTATTACTGATTTTCTTGGATATATTATACTAAGAAAGAACAACGATCGTTTATTGACGGTTTAGTATTACGTAGAATCAATATTTAAATTCAGTTTCTTTTTGTATGAAGCATATTAAATTTTCTGACTCTTACGTGATCCCTAAAATGCATAAAAACTGCTACATCAACCATAGAACAGTATTCAATTCCTCATATTAACCATATCAAAACCAACATTATCTTTAAATATTTTTTTCTAAATCTCGGGCATAAATTATAAAGTGGAAGTCTGTTCCGAGAGATAAAGAGAATTATTCTTTACTTCTCTAGGAAATCCTGCGATAAGCTTCATCGTAAATTCGGAGTGTGGAAAAGGACTTATTAAACTAAATTCAGGGTCATAATAATTGATTAGTAAAATTTCACTCTCCTCTCATCAGAAAAAAATATCGATGAATTTGGCATATGATTGAAGTTTTATATATTTATCAATAAAATCTAGTATCGTAGAAAGCATGAAAAATTTACAAAATAAATTTAGAAGCAATCCGAATAAACTACATTTCGAGTTTTGCTTCGCAGTATTATGAAAATTATTTGATTGTTAGAGTTTCCAGTTCTGGGAAGCACTCCGTATCATTGACCGAGAGAACCAGTCAGTCCGAATTTTCATTAAGTTTTTGTAAATGTAGCCTTGCGTTTTATTAATTGCAATAAATATCAAAAGAAACTTTAAATACAAATTTCAATATTTTTAATTGAAATGGTAGATCAGTCGCTATTTCAGTGAGAATTAGAGCTTCAATGATATTTCTACGAATAGCTAAAATTTTAACTGGTGACATTGATCAGAATGTAAAAACATAATTGGACATCCAGTTTTTAATTTTATACTATAAGTTGGTAATCCAGATAGGCAGAGAATAATCATAGTATTAACAGCGATATATCGGTCAATTTTAAACTTCTCTGGTATCTTACATGTCGCACCATAAATTCATCTATTTCTAATACAAATTTAATTTATAATAAGTAGTAAATTTTATTATCTTTTTTCTAGCACTATATCACACTGTACCTTTGTAACTGCATATCTAGAATGGCGCTCGCCACCTATCGGTTAATTTTCAAACTTCACTGTTATCTACTTATTATAGCATTTTCGATAAAAAAAATAATTAAAAATCGTTAAATTTTATTGTTGCTAAACTTTGCTTGAACTATGAAGACAATGTAGTTTATATTTGGCAGAAATCAGTTCAGTAGTTTTCGTGGTTAGTGATCAAAAGCGAAAAATGGCTTGTACTTTTATATAATAGTTGAGATAAATATTGAATTTTTAAGCTATTTCATAGTAAAACTGAACTTTAGTTAGGTAGTTTCTTAATTAATAACAATAAATTATGAAATACCTTACAAAAAAAAATACAAAAATATTTTATTTGTTATTGTCACAAAGATGTTTAAAATTTAAAATTTAGATTTTTATGTTCAAGGACGTCTTTGTTTCCTAAAACCTGCAGTTTTTATTTCATCACTTGTGATTTCTTTTATTAAACTATATTTAACTCTACCAAAACATGCAAGGAACTCAAAAATATTTATTTTGGGAAATGAGCCTTCATGGCTCTGTTCCTGTGGGGAAGAATCTCCCCCAAACTCAATCAGTTCTCGAGGGGGGGGGGAGAGAGGAGGAAAAAAAAATGATTTGCCCATGGCCACGGGGACTATAAATCCTGGCCTGTTAACCTGAGGAGGTTAACATTGGTTGAAACAACAAATGTCAAGTTTAGAAAGCTCTATCTCTGTGGCTACTCTACAACAACAAAAAAACAAAAACCAATCAAGTCAAGGTAAAATTTTATTATTCTATTTTACAAGTTTGCTTTATTTTTGTTGAAACAATTAATTTATAAGTACAATAAAAAAAGTAAATAAACGGAGAGAAGATAATTTGTAAGGGAGAAGAAACTTGCTCGCTTTTAACCTTATTAGAACAAAATGAAATATCATGGAATTTCACCCTAATAGATTACCAAAATAAGTTGAAAAAGGAAGCAGCATTAGCATTGTACAAGCATTAAGAACAAAGAGTGTCTGTGGGAATTAAAATAAAAGTTGTGAAACAGCTTGTCTCAAATTTGTATCGAGGTTTTTAATTAGTGGCTCAACTTTTTCCAATAAACAGTCGAAGTCCTCAGCAGTCATTCGAACAAAATTCCGATAGCAATTTTCATCCTCTGTACGAAGTTTGTACAGCTAATTTTCTGTTTGCTGTTTTCCAAACAAACCTTTTTTTTTCTTCTTGCCTCCAATATTTTGTGGATAACTACACTACAATGCGGAATTTTTTTTTCGCAAACATTTCAACCATATAATGAACTATAGAAACGCTTCAAAATCAACTGGCACCCTTACCAATAGCAGACACGACCAGAGCAATATACTTTACGTCTAGTTCTGTATCCTACTCGTATGGTCTACCTGTGTAGTAATATTTTTGTTTAGCACTATACAACATATTTACTAGTTTACTATACCTATAGTAGAAAATATAAGCTAGTTTTCTATCCCAGAAATAACTAGCTTTAATGACTTTTAGGAATTATGAATAAATTGTCACTCCTATTGGAATTGTTCTATTTGAAAACTAGTATCGAATGTTAAACGTTCATTTTCAGTTATAAAACACCGCTAATTTGGAACGGTTCAATTTTTTCTTAAGGCGAAGGGAAATAAGATGACAACGGTTTATCTATTTTAAATCCTAAATTTAATCCTAATTTTCTTAATTATTTTTCTGACTTAAGTGGATATTGGGCTGTCGATCAATGTATATTTCTTCAGGGTAGCTTTGTCCTCTGGGGGTGTTAAGTATACAGGGTGTCCCGAATTTAAATAGCAAAACTTCAGGAACTTATAGGGGACCGAAAAACTAAGACAAACAGTCCTTTAGAGATTTGCTCGTTTTTGCATAGTTTTAGAGAAAATCGCAAAAAAAGAAATAAAACAAAAATGTTACAGGTAGCGATTATCACCTTTCAAAGTTCGTCAGGCTAGGTAGTAAGATATTTAATCACTTAATGTTATCCTTTTTACATTCTTTTATTTGTTTACATTTTGGCTTCCTTCTAGGATTATAATTCCTAAATCAGTCTGCAGTCAGTTACTCAGATATTTTTTTGTGAATAGCATCAGCCACAATGCCGCATACATATTCTAATGCTGAATACGCTGATATGATTTTTGTGTGTGGTTTCTGTAACAGTAATGCTTTAGAAGTGGTGCAGGAGTATGCTCGCCGATTTTCAAATAGAAGAGTGCCTAATCGACGAGTCTTTTCGTTAACTTTTAATAGACTACGAGAGACTGGGTCATTCTTAATACGTAATGAAGGCGACCAATTCCAGGCAGCAATAAGAGCAGATTATCGGAGAAGAAATTGTGTCCAACGCCACTTCGATAACAATCCTGAGACTAGCATCCGAAGAGCATCTGCTACATTAGCAATATCGCGGCAAGCAATATGGCGAACTTTGAAAGGTGACAATCGCTACCATCTTCATAAAGTTCAGAATTTATTACCTCAAGATTATGTCAAGAGATTGAATTTTAGTAACTGGTTTCTTGACAAAATTCGCGATGATAATTTATTTCCATTAAAAATTATATGGACTGATGAAGCTAGCTTTACAAGAGGAGGAATTGTTAACTAAAGAAATTATCATGTATGGGCTCTTGAAAATCCCAGAGCTATTAGAGAGAATAAGTTTCAGCATGAATTTGCTATTAACGTTTGGCTTGGAATTCGGAACGGATTACTGGTGGGACCATATTTTTTACCTGGAAGATTGAATGGTATCACAATTACACATTTTTTGGAGAACGACTTTTCTAATTATTTAGATGACATTCCCTTACAGCAGCGGATTGAAATGTGGTTCCAATTCGATGGATGTCCAGCTCATTATAGCAGAATTGCTCGAGCTTGGCTGGATATAAATTATCCGCAACGATGGATTGGACGTGGAGGAGTAGTACCTTGGCCACCCAGATCACCTGATATGACACCCATGGATTTCTTCGTATGGAGAACCTTGAAGCAGAAAGTTTATTTGGTGTCAATCAACTTAAGAGAGCAATTAAGAGACCGAATCATAGATGTAGTGCACCAAATATCGTCAGAACAATGTTTAGCTGCAATTTATCAAGTGAGTGCTAGATGTAATGCTTGCATTGGTGCAAGAGGACAACATTTTGAGCAATATTTACATTAAAAAGAACATAGCATAAATATAAATGTAAATAAATAAGTATAAAAATGAAAACATGTTTTGTTTCTTTTTTTGCGATTTTCTCTAAAACTGAGCAAAAACGAGCAAATCTTTAAAGGTCGTTTTGTCTTAGTTTTTCGGTCCCCTATAAGTTCCTGAAGTTTTGCCATTTAAATTCGGGACACCCTGTATATTATTCATAGTTTTTTTTTTAATGGATTTATTTTTTAAAATATTGTCAATCGTTATTTTACTGCATCTGTTATTACATTTTTGAAAAATTAAGTGTATAATCTTCGTAACAAAGTGCTGATGTGTTGAAAATTTCGTAAGTTTTAGAACTGATGCTGAAATTTTGACATTCGAAACTAGTTTTAAAATATACGCGTACCTCAAGTGTCAGTGACTATTGTTGCAACTTATTGTAGAATATTCATTAAAGTGACTTTGTGAATATTCTTAGTATTTTTGAACAAATTTTTATATCCCAATATGTCTATTTTTCTTTTCATTATGCGTTAGGTGTATATCCAAATGTTCATAATTATTACAAATGTACAATATAAATAAAAATCAGAGGGCCTGATTCGACTAATGCATTAGCTACGGATCCACAGCCCACTGAATATTCCAAAAAATTTAAAATCTGAAATAAATTTCTGAATAATTTATTATAGTCCTTGAAGTACGTAATATTATTTTAACTAAGATCCCAGTTGTGAAAATCTAATTTTGTAATCTCTCCTATCTGAGCCTGGAACAGACAGGATCTTGAGGCACAAAGTTGGTGTGGGCTATGCTTAATACAAAGCATTGTGTCTCATGTCCTTCAACAAGATATATAGTTATGTTTAAATTTACCTTCACTTTAAACATCTTAATTAAAATTATATGATTCCTGAACTATACATCTATATTAGTTACATGAAAGTACATACAGGAAAAAAAATGATAGTCCAACCTAGCGCATTTAAAAGAAAAAAAAAAGAAATTATTTCTGCCTGACTGAGAAAAACAATAGATCATGGATATGCTATCTATAATACACTGCTTTTCTCTATTTACTTTTTAGAATTCAAAAGATCACTTAAATTAATAATAAAATTAACAATTAATTATTGTTCGAGATAAACGAAGTTGAGAGAAAATCGGGTTTTCAAACGTGACTTTTTCATTTAAATTAATATTGCTCCAAAATGGTAGGTCAAAGTGACAGGGGGGTGAAAAACACTTTAAAAATAATCAATCGACCCCCAGCCAAAATCCTTGACAAAAAAAAAATGTTTACAATCACAGTCACTTTTGTACGTTGTCTAATTTGGGAAAACCAGTTTTTCAAAACATATTTTGAAATTTTGAGGAAAGTTTCCTGATCAGAAATGTGAAGGAGAATATTTAATGAATATGTCATTAAATTTGCTTCCATACGGGGGCAATCCAAAAAACCTAATAATAACGAAATCGGGGGATACAGTTTGGCGTGAAAATATTTGTTAGTTGAATATATATATATATATATATATATATATATATATATATATATATATATATATCAAAATTATATTTTGTCGACCCTTAGAAACTATATAATTAACTGTTTAACAATAATCGGAATATATATATATATATATATATATTATATTTGATGTTGACATTTTGCTGATTTTTTTTTCGAAGTGAGGTTTGCAATCAAGTTAACAGTGAGAGGAAAGCAATTACTTCCAGTCAGAGTACTTTCCCGTTTCGGGAAAATTAAAGAAAAGCTAAGCCAAAAGAAGTATTGGTTTCTTCTTTCGAGAGGGAAAAAAGAAGTTTCAAAACAAAACGATTAGGATTTTCCTGTTCCTTTCAATGTAATTGTTTTTAATTAATTTTTCTATATTATATATTATTGAGGGAGGTTGATGGTTGATATGTAAATGCATACATACATATGTACAAATACGAGTACATACCATATCGTATATACGTTCGGGACTTAACTAACTGATTCTCACTCAACTGAATTTTTTTTATAATGTATTACTTTTTTTCACTGAACTTTCGATAGCTTAACAAGACATTTGAAAATAGTTGTGCTACTACGAGACGGGAATGCTAGAGAATGGGGAAGAGGTGTTCTTGGACGAATCAGCATTAAAAATTTCTCATGAAGTTTGATGTCATAGAGAAAGCACTTAAAATATAAAAAAAATGAATGTGCTTAGGACGCCACGTTGGAAGTGTAAACTTATTCTGAACTTTCAGCAACAAAAATCTATAAAATTGTTATTCTAATTTTCATTTTGCTTACTTATTGAATATTTTTTTCTGTTCTATGAAAAAAAAAAATAGTTGCTGGTCTTAAATGGCGGTGTCCGTACTCAATTGCGTGATCCTAACAGATCTCGCTTTTTAAAATATACCCGGAAATAGTTAACCGACTTTGAAGGTTGTCGTGTAATTTTACCAATCATTAACCATTTTATGTTTTAAAGTGGTCGTATTTCAAAAAAATAGTCGCGTTAGCTATTCCAACAGATAACTTTCAGAAAATTAAACTTAAACTTAAATTAAACTATCTTCAAGAATCATAGATAGCCCACCATAAATCAAAGATCCATAGTCAAATTGGGGGAAGATGAGGGAGGATACTAAGAGTTTACGTGTGAATAGGGGGAGTAGTTGTCGGGAACGGTGGAATAATTTTAGGGTGCCAAAGATCGTCGGGAGATTTGTGCAATCTGGAATTTCCAGGAAAGGGTTTGATCAATGGTTAAACCTAGGTTTCTAACAGAGGAGAGGAAAACTATAGGGTGACCATTTAGGAATAAAATAGGGAAGTTGGTATTCGATCTAAGGAGGGAATGGGATCCTATTGCGATGGCTTGATAGTACTGTTTTAGTTTCAATAATTTGTTGTTTGTTAATATGTGTCTTTTTAGCTATTAGCTATATCGGTGATGCGTAATTCCTAATAGGTTCCATAAATTAATTATAAGTGTAAATTTTGCGTCTATGTTGTAGCTTGGAATGTTTTGAAAAAAAGTGATTGTGAAAGTCTTAACCTCTGATTGATAGTTTTCTTCTTTTTTTTCATGATATTTGGACCCCTTAAATGTCAGAGCAGTGTACAGTGTCTTTCTGTGGTATCAGTGTATTGTCGAGGTATTTTTATTGCTCTTGAGTAAGGCAGCATAAATTTAAAAATACAGTTCATTTGCTAGTAAAAAGTAATGTGTTTAATAATAAATACTTCCTTATTTATATTCGAATCCTTAAAAGAGTTTGATTAATATCTTCAGGTAGAATTTAAAAAAGTAATCAATAAATTATATAGGCACCTGCGGAATAAGTTTTCCCGTGGATCATTGGAATGGAACCTTTAATACGAAGGAAAGGATCTCTCAAAAAAATCTGAATACAAAATTATTGTTAATGGTACTCTCAGCTCTCTACTCTCAGCTTTCAAGACCTGGACTCTCAAGCTAAGCCATTGCCTAGCTCTCTCTATCGAACGGCGGACCTGTTTATGCCTAAGAGTGAGGCTAAAAACCCTTGGCATCGTCCCAGTCACCCTTAATGTTGTAACTTTTATTTATTTATCTTCTAGTTTTTATCAACTTTATCTCACTTCTTTTTCTCTCCTCTTCGTCAGCACTGGTCTTTGTTGTTCACTGACCCGGAAATGTCCCGCTCACAGAATACATTTCAACAATAAACTTAAATTTTCAGATCAGTAATGATTCTTGTTTAGCAGCTAGAGAAAACGTTAAGTAACCATAAATTTTTTTTTTAAAGTTTCAGTACCAGACTATAGAAAATATGCACAACAAATAGTTGTGTTTCTTTATAGCATAGGTTAAACTGCATATTTTCTCTTTCTTTCTCGGAATGTGGATATTATCAGAGTAAACTTTATCTACATTTTTTAAAATAAAAATCAGGGAACAAAATTAAACAAATTTTAAATTATTCATAAACTTAATTTGTAGAGTATCACAGGTATTGCTTAAAATGATCTCTACTATTTCTGATACAAGCACGATATCTTTTTCTTATTTCTGTGGTAGTTGTTCCTAAAATAAATTCTTTCTTCATTATGCTAAAGGCGGCATTGATTTTTTGAATAAGTTGTTGTTTTGAAAAAGCCCACTATACCTTACCTGTAAGGGAATGTTTAAACAATTGTTTCCCACGATCCTGGATAGGAAGAGGAGATTCAGAGTGGCCAGCACGGTTTCCAGACCTCACGCCGCTCGATTATTACGTCTGGGACCGTGTCAAATATTTGGTTTATAATGAAGATTTTTTTTCAAAAGATATCAACTCTGATAATATCCACATTTAGAGAAAGAAAGAAAAAATATGCAGTTTAACCTATGCTATAAAGAAACACAAATATTTGTTACGTTTTGCCTAAAAAATATGATTCGATTCATTATTATTGTCAGTGTGCGCTGGTGGCACCCATTTTTACTTTATAAAAAATAAAAAAAAACTAGATGTGCTGCGTGCCTGCAAATGGTATTTTTTAAAGAGTATTAACTAGAGAAGTTTTTAAAACAATTTGGATTTGGCTGTTGCGCTTACTTTTCTTTTTTATTGAACCTAAACTTGCAGTTCATAATTTTTATTTTTGCCTTTAACAAGATTTCACGATCTCCCTTTTTTTTTTGTATTTGTTATTTGCACCATATCTTTTTTTTTTACATGGACAGTGTATTAGTAATTACAGGATAGAAAATGGCGTTGTTATATCAGTAAAGAACGGAGTTATAAGGCATAAATGTTTGAATTTGGCCATTCTTACCAAAACTCATAATAATAAAAAAAAAAAAAAAAAAAAAAAAAAAAAAAAAACCGTAAGACTTTATATATTGGGAAGTGACCTTAAATAGGTTCAAAATGAACCTTCCTACCCGAGATACCTTTTTGGCCAATGATCTACCGAACACCCTGTATGTATATATATATATATATATATATATATATATATATATATATATATATATATATACACACACACACACATAAATATATGTAATGTATAATTATTTTTCATTTTTTAAATATTTTTTTTCCTTCCATTCATTTATTCATTTATTTCTTATTGTACATATTGTGTAAATGTAATCATAAAACCAATCCATATTATTTATTGCCCACATTTTAGACAGATTGTATTATTTACTCAATAACAAAAAAAAAAAATAATAATAACAATTTTTTTTTGTTCTATTATTATTGTTTTTATTTTATAATTATTTTATTTATTTTCACTATAGATATTGTGTAGTTTGAGGATTTATTTTATTTATTCTTATTTATTTTACTTATCGTGTGAATAGAATCAAAAGTCGTTCATATTACTTGTTGCCTTGATTAGAGGCAGGTTGTAATACTTATTAAATAAAGTTTAAAAAAAATTAATAATAATGGTTACTTATTCCTCTGAACTTTACTGGTTTGAGTTCACTGCTGTAAAATCTATAAATTGGTACAGATAATGGACACCAGAAGGAACGCCTTCATTAGGTTAGGTATACAGTATTGCATGACTGTTCAGTGTTGTTAATTTAATCTATTCTGAGTTCATAAGGGGTAAATTATTCCATACTATTAGTATTTTTAGATATTAAATTTTTTTTTTTTTTAATTATTTATAAATATTAATTTGATTGACAGGTTTAAGAAGATATTTGAGGTTTTTTTATTAATTGCTTTAAAGTGTAATTTTTTAGGGCAATGAGTTAGCCAATTACGTTTTTCTATTTTAAAAAAAATCCATGATAAAAAATAAATAATAAATACAGCCAGAAGAACATTTTTACATGTTATATAATTGACACTAACAAAAGAACATTTCTACATATTATAATAATTAAAACGAACATAATAATTTAATTTTTCTTATTAGATATAGTGGTATATAAAAAAAATAAATGAATAAAATAAAATAAATACACTTTTACAAGTCATAATAATTTATATTGATTATAATGGCAATAATATCTAAGGTCAGAAAAGTTGTAACAGCAATTTGTTGGTTTGCAATAGAATCCAAACCTTTATTTAATTTATTAAAATGAAAGAAATCAATCACTTTTTGCAAGAATTTGAAATATTTAAAATAAATTTAAAGACGTTTGTCTTTTCTATAATATTGCAGTCCAAAAATATTTTCTAATGATAAAATTTGATCGGTTTGAACTATGTATTTTTTTTTAATATTTTTTTTTTTCAACAGTTATCATGTCTTTGAAACACCAACAGCTGATGTTTCAAGTTATTTTTGTATTTTTGTACTGAAATTTTTATTGATTTTGACTCCTGAGTAGCTGTGTCTTTTTCTTATTGCGGTTGGTCGTGTTTAAAATTGAAATATTACAGCCTAAATGGTTGGATTGATCGGAAAAGGCAGTTATCTCCATATCTTTATATATGGTTAAACAATTTTCATTTATACAGATTAAATAAATTGTACTTTTTCCATTGCTTGAAATATAAGTATATTTGCCTGGCCTATTTGAAACAGTCCACCAATTACATAAATAAACAAAATAATGAAATTCCATTAATTCGGCAAGTAATCTTCCTCAGTGATTGATGTTTGAATCATTGACTTTTCTTCAGATATTTGAAGTTGAAAATAATAATAATTACGTATATATTTTTTATATTTATTTAAGGTTATGGGTTAAGTGTTTAAAAAAAATGTTATAGAATGTTTTGTAGGTTTAATATTTTCTAAAGGAGTTGGAGAACTTTTTATACAATGAAAAATAACTATTTAAAAGTCGATAGAAATATTTAACAACAAGAATTAGAAATTCTATTAAGAGGAGCTTTTTTCTATAATTGAGTTCAAAATTCTATTATTTTGACTAATACATATTCTAATATGTAACAAAACATATTCTCCACTGTTTTTCTGAATACGTGTCTTTTTTCCTTGAAAACAATACGGCTCCTGAACCGTGTCAAAATATAAACTTTTTTTTTATGTCAATTTATTGAAATTTACAACTGAATAAATATATACATGAAGTAAATGTGTAGATAACGATTACAATAACATCTCAAAACTTGATAAGAACTACTAATCAGTAGCACTTCAATAAAAATTCAAAACTAGAAGATCTCTAGGCCTTCTTCTTCTTCTTCTTCTCCTCGGAGGATTATCGGGAATGGGGTGGGAAACAAGTTGAGAAACTAATGGATTTGAGTGGTTCTGGAGCTTAATATGAAAGGATAGGTATCTGGTTTGGGCTAAATCAGCAAGATATGGAACATTAAGGTCTTTATGGATAAGTTTATTGGTGAAAAAGTAAGGAGCATTGAGGATTTTTCGAAGGATTTTGGATTGTAAGGGTTGGATACGAGATGAATTAGATGGTATAGTGGAGCCCAAAATAAATAAGTCTTTTGTAATTAATTGGGAGCTTTGATCGTTTGTCTAGTAAATGTTGAAGTAGTCTGCAACGACGTGGTTTTTTGACATTTTAGTCTTGTATGTGGATACCAAGTAAGGCATTTGTCCAAGTGGAGTCCTAGGTAGCGGATCTGTTCAACTGGAATGTGATATTAGTGGAATACCTTTGAAGGATACTGTAGGACAGGAAGTCGTTGGTTTACGACAATGGGTATTGGATATTTGATGAGATTTGTTAAGATTTATTTTGATTCTCCATTTTTAACACCATCATCATTTTTTACTGATAATAAACATGTGTCATCAGCGTATGTAGTGAGGACAGTGGTGGGATGAGTTGGGATGTCAGCTGCAAAACATTACTGATTTACAATCTTGACTACCTAATACTCGACTTTAGCTAAGTTTAAAGTAATTTCCAGATTTACTTAATGAGTAGCTTCCTCCGAGCAATGTGAAGACAGAAAGGACTAAAAGCAATCGAGGCTAATCGAATATCTTTGGCTGCCATCCTCACCCTGCTCTCGCCTCGGCTCTTCTTAATTCTATTTCGCCTCTTTGTCCCGTCGCGGATAATGTTCTTACAACGTACCCAGCCTTTGCCTGATTACATCAGCAGTGTTTAGGGCCGTAAGTGTCTCATTTTGCATACATGGTTCCTTTAGTCTCTCATGTTGATCATCAACCTGCGTAAGTGAGACTAAATTATGATTCCATTCATTATCCTTTGCTTGATCGTCTTTCATATGTAATATTACTCAAAGTGTACATGTATTCGAATAATACTCGTATACAGGGTGAGTACCTCTTAGTGTAAAAATAAATAAATAGGTGAAACTAGATCAAAAATGACGCAGATCTCACCTGTCAATTCCAATCCATTGCAGATATACGATAGGTGTGGTCTGCGTCATTAATTGTATTTTTCTTGATTTTTCCCGAAACAAATTTGTTGTCAATGTAATGTTACAATGTCATTTTCCATTCTGAATTGCATGGGACTAAAAATATATTGAATTTTTTTTTACTTTTTAGCCACTGTTCTACTAATCTTAAAATAACAATTTGTAATGGGTTGTCCCGAACTTAATAAAGGATTTAATGTTTTTATCTCTAGATAATTAGCTGTTTATAATAATTATAAAATTATATTATATAAAATAAATTATTAATTAATACTTTATATTTTTTACTTATAATCTTCACTCTCTTTAATATTACAGAATTACATAAAGCAGTAATTTTTGAACATATTCTTGTTAAGTTTAAATATTTGTTCTATAATTTAGAATATTCGGTTATATCGTTAAATATTCTTACAAGCTTGCACGTAAGGATTTAGTAGGCCATAAAGAATCTACCTGTAATAGTTTCTGCTGCAAGAGGAAGTTGAAGGTTTCTTCCAACATTAAAAATGACTAAAGCAGGATGGGGTAGAAAGGTCTCGGTAAGGACCTTTTTCGAACGGAAGGAAAACCTCTTAAATTATTTTTTGAATTTTCTCTTTAATGTTTCAGCTAGGCATTTTGGACTTCATTGGTAAAAAAAATTTAGGTATCTTTAAAAATATCCTTTTTTTAATTTAGGTGTTTCAGAACTAGTTTAAACTATATGAAATAATTAAGAACATATAACTTTTTGTCTTCATCAAACGCCTTTATGAATGTTGCAACAACATAGAATGCCTCAGGCAGACTGACATTGAGAGACAGGCGAATGTATTTATTAAAAATATTTTAAAAATAAATTTTGTGTTTTTTTAATCCATTGAAAAATAATAGTACAATTGATTATTTTTCTAGGCATATGAGTAGTAAGATTTAAATGCTAATTTTAGCCTAATAAGGGTTGCTACAATTAAATTGTGGGAGCGATGTAATGTTAAATTACACCCAGATTGCTTTAAAGTATAGCACAATTAAAAATTTAAAATTGTTATTTCTGTGTGAAAATTGTGTAAAATTGTAATTTTTGAATTCATTGAAGGATGTTATGATCCAAACAATTGCGATAAAAGTTTTCATGAAACAGTATTATTGTAGCATTTATAAATATATCACCTTACCTATATTTGAAAAAAAAACATATATTCTAGAAGCCGATGTTGCCTGAACGTAACATTTTCAACCATCATGACTGAACAAAAAAAACGAACTTAAATTACCCTAAAATATTATTTTGGAAAAAAATCTAGACTTTCAACTAATTCTAGAATTGGCTATAAAACTAGCAGTATTTGAAATTTTTTTTTGGTTTATAGGTCTTATGTAATTTTGAATAAAATTCACGAGAGAAAAACTGTAATAAGTCATATTCATTTAAAATTTCTCAAATTTAATTTTTTTTTAATACTTCTGATTTTTATTCAATTAATATTTTTAATAATCCTGATGGGTTTTATATGTTCTGGTTAAAGCATATTGTGACGTAAACAGCAAAAACAGAAAGAAACTTTTAGCCGAGAAAATGAAAAAGTAAATTAAGCTGAATTTTTTGCCTTTCAGTAAATGTTGATAATAAATTATCTGATTGTCACTTGATTTTCGGAAGGTTTTAAAAAAATTAAGGAGATGTATAAAATAAAATAAAGTAAAATGTTTTTCTGGATATTTATTTTATTATGATTGAGAACTCTCAATAAATTAAAAGATGGTTATTTATACCACCTATCCTATATCTGGCTACAGTAATGATTTAAGGCGTTCGTCAAGTATGTTGCTCATATGTCTGTTATGAACCATGCATCAATCAAAGGGAACGTTATGTCTGACAAAGCAGCTCATGAAGATTTTGTTTTTTTTGGTCAAATAGCGGCATATAAAATAAAATTATCACGCCGCTCAAGAGAAAATAAGGAAGGAATGGAGAGAGGGTGACGGGGCGTGTTGGAGCAGTTAATGAGTCAGAAACGGCGCCAGTTTGAAAGTGACCTTGCTCGTTCATGAAAGTCAATTGATGGGGTCCATGGAATAAATTCTGACCTTCTCAATCTTCATAGAATTGGTTGGTAATCCGTTTTTGTAGTTGAATCACATAAGGGCGTTAAACAGATATATATATATATATATATATATATATATATATATATATATATATATATATGGTATATAAATGTGTGTGTGTGTTTAATAAGTTTCTTGAGGTTTAATCATTAAAATAGCAACTTATTTTGGTGACGTTTCGAGACTTCATTTTTCTCATAATCATGCCCTTGTATTCTCCGCACTCGCCCCCCCTTCAATGTTCCTTCAATGTGATCGCGTGAGGACTTCAGAAAGGAACTTGCGAGAAGGAACTACAGAAATCTAATAGAAAGCTGGCGAGTGCGAAGAATACAAGGACATTCTTACTAAGGGCATGATTATGAGAGCAATATAGTCTCTAAACGTCGCCAAAATAAGCTGTTATTTTATTGATTGAACCTCAGGAACCTTATTAAACATCTAATAGTAACAGTCAACAAATATATACATATATATTTTTTTATTCTTTCTTTACTGTATTAACCGTACAGAAGAGGCGTGTATTTAAAAATTGTGCATACACCATGCAAAGAAAAATTATATCTGCATACATTTCATATAACGGTTCTTTCAAAGTAAATTAAATTTTTAAAATATTAATTAACTTTGTAACAAAAATTAAACAAACCGAAAACTTAAAGAAATAATTAAACTCAAATAATTAAATGAGAAGAGAGAGAAACACTTTATTAAGCTGTGCTGCCCATTTCAAATGGGTTACTAAATACACAACATTGTTTATCAATCTAACTTGGAAATCTGATATTATTCTCTTTATAAATAAATATAGCACAAAAAAAAGAAATATTTTTTTTTTAATATAAAAAACTACATATTAAAATGATCGATAGCATGCTAATTATAAAATTATGGTTATAATTATAATTTTTTTTTTAGCCTTTTTTTGTATATAGTTTTTTATCCATGCCATTTTTATCCAAGTATACCATTTTTCATCTGTATATCAGTCTGTTATATTTGTCACATCTAGTATTTTGTTCATTATAGCCCTGAAGAAGACCTGCAAAGTCGAAACGTAGGCACGCACTAAAGTATTTATACTCGGTCGTGGTGTTTCCCTTTGACCGCTTCCCTTATCTTCTCCGTAAATATAAAATAACAATAACTATACAGCTAGGGCAATCATGAAAACCATTAGTTCATCACAATTCTTCCGTTAGTGTGATTAAATTGTCAATTATTACAATTAATTAACCCAATTTTTAGATGCCGAATGTGCCACAGGAGGGACACCGGACCTCTAATTCGATCCACGGCCGAAATAACAGAATAAACATTTTCTGTTTATTTTACGTGACTTTTTCATTCAAACAGATATAGCTCTTAATAATAGGTCTCAGCGATAACTGTTACATCACAAAAGTATTTTCTATTAAATTTACGATCTTGAAACTGAAGTAAAATTTTTAAACCGAGAAACACTAACAAAACTGGAGCGTATCAGAATGTTACATTTCTGAGCGTGAAAAAATGTTAATAATTTTTAGGGTAGACATATCCTTGTCAAACATTTTATTTTATTTTTTTCACAACTTTTAATAGATCCACAACCTAAATTAATTATTTATATAAAAAACAATAATAATAATAATAATAATAAAAACATTTTTCAGCTGTGATAAACCCAAGTATCTAACATCATTCAGGATGACCATCTAATCTATATATAAATAACACTTTGGAAACCCCGCCTCAACAATTATAAATCACTGTCGCCCATTAGTAACTTGGTACAAATAAAACTCGATGCTTCTTCCGACAAGGGCAAAGAGGGAGGGAATAAACGAGGAAGTCGTAATAAATAAACATTGACTGGTAATAAAGTCAAAAAGGAGATAGCATTCGGTCGTGGCAGCTGCTTTGGGAACAATTATAGACTTCAACGATTAAAAGTGCCTTCGATATCGTTAATGCCTTCTCTTGCTGCCAGACCAATCGATTCTGTGAGGCGCCTACGCGCCTTCGGCAGTGGAGCAATTAAATTATATATATTAAGGCAGGAAGAACTCCTTGAAGTATCTATATTCCTGTCATCTTCCTCTCTTCCATCATTCTCTATATACCTATGTACATGTATGTGTGTGTATATATATATATATATATATATATATATATATATATATATATATATATATATATATATTATTTATTTTAAATGTAAATTGTTGAAATAGATTTTATTCTGTTCTCTAATAATAAGAGTAATGCACAATTACAGGCACAATAATCGGACCGTACTGTTTACAAATCAATACATCAATAATGGCGAGAAAAAAATACATGTTGTAAACTATAAAGCCAATATATCCAACATAATATTCACATATTTGCTAATATTCAGAATCATACATGTTTATCCGTGAGGAGAAAAAATATTTTATTTATTGTTATATATATTGTTTTTTTTATCGTTTTATTTATTTCATAAGTATACAATTTTAATAAATTAACAATTTCGCTGTTTTCGACATTTAATATAGTTATAAAATATTAAAGCTGAACATAAACACATTTTTTTTTTTTTTTTTTTTTTTTTTTTTTTTTTTTTTTTTATGAGATCTTAATTAAAATATCATCGTGTTTAAACAAAAATAATTAGAAAAATTCTAGTATCAACATCCATGGGAAGTAATGCAACCTCCACATAAAGAAAAAAAAACATGGGAGTTATACGATATCTGACTTGATGGTACGTGAAAATGCATTATTTCAGAAATAGGTAAAAAAAAAAAAATTAATTTTGCACATCGTAATTTTTTTATTTTAAATAATTTAAGCTGCCCTACTCAAGTATAATGAGTGATAATTGATGCCAAAGACTCATTCACACAATATGTATAATACTATAAAACAATGTAAAATAAATAAAACATTGAACTATCGTATATCTGCTACGGAAGGAAATAGAAAGGTAAGATCTGCGGCATTTGTCTTCATTTTTTAATCTAGTTTCACCTATTTTTTTAATTTTTTTTTTTTACACTAACAGGTATTCACCCTGTATTTAACCAATAATAATATTTTAATATTTCATTCCCGCTTCACGTTTGCACTAGACACTAATGTGAATTAATATTGATATTATTATTAATAATTATATAATATTATCATTATTATTAAATGATTGTACATAACAAATTGTAAATATCAAAAAATATGTTCCAATTAATTTCTGATAAGAAAACTGGTGGCAATGTTCCGTTCCGAGCAACACCAACAGAGCTAGAGATTGGCAAATCGTTACATTTTTAATTGTGAAAAAAAAGGTTACCACAAAATTATCGACACCTGGCCAAAAGACACATCCATATAAAAAAAGTTTAAAACATTACAAAAAAAAAATTATTATAACCAGTGATGTTTCTAGTCTGGCCTAGAAATATATAAAGTCACAACAGATAGCGACCAAAATGAAAAATGTATTTTTAACGAAAAGGGTCTAATGATTTGCTTTCAATGCGTCCCCAGCTAATTACCATCTTATGAGAGCCGCTGGAATGCCCTACCTTCCTCGTGTTTCAAAATCTAGGGCTAGAGAAAGCGAGAGAGAAATATTATAAAGATAAACAAATAGAAATTTAATATTATTAAAAGATACAAGCACAGGTCCAATATAAAAATTATAGTTTAAAAAAAAAACTAGAAAAGGACGCTATTCAGCAAACCAAACTAAAAAGCTAAATGTAATGAACATCTTGCAGCAGTCAGACCTTTTTATTTTCAGAGTTCAACGTTTGAAGGTAATTATCGCTATATTATTCGTGATTTGATTGCAATTTTAACAATAGTTTTTAACACAGAAATCAACAAACAATTTTTTTTTTTTTTTCACATATCACAGAGTAGGAATGGGTAAATTGTTACTTCAAAAATCTTATATTGCACAAAATGTAATTATTTACAACTTTAAGTGTATACAATTTTTTGATTGGATTAGCCATTTTTGTGTACAAACCCTTAAACATGACCAAAACTAACTTTTTGAGAAAGTTGGCGAAATTCGTCGATTTTAGACAATCGATAATGGCTAAACGCCTAAAAAAAATTCAGCTTACGAGATGTCTTTAGATGCAAAATTTAACAAACTTTAATTTTGTAAATAACGCATTTTTCGATTTATAGCATTTTTGTATATGATTTTTGCAAAATTCTGAAAAAGAAGTACAAAAATGTTGGGTCCCTCCCCAAAAGTTTTCCCCTTGCCACATTTAGTTACATTTTAGATATTTTATTCTCATGACCCATCTAGACCATACTGAATCATAAAACCTACTTCTCCACCTTTTGCATGGCAGACCCCCCTTGTTTGGGGTATTTAGACTGGTCTCTTGGAAGTTGAGCAATTATTGTATTGCCATTGGTACTAGGCACGTGTGCAAAATTTCAAGACAATGAGATAGCAGAAAATTGGTGAAAATTACGATGGCAGATTCCGTTACATACAGGTGAAGTTAATAAAAGCGTATTAAAAATGAACTTCAGTTTAAACGTAAATATATATATATTTTAAATGTAAATTGAAATAGATTTTATATTATTAGATTAGAAAATATTTTCCATTCAATTTCTGATCAAACTTTCTTTAAATTGTTGAGCAGCACCAACAGTCCTTGAGCGTGCCAAAATTTTAATTTTTGTGAGTGAAAAAACATTACACGTTTTGTGGGTAAAAAAAACGTTATACGAGAAAACTATACTCCCCCAACTGAAAAAAAATTAGCAGGAACTTAGTGTTAACATAAAAGGAGTAGAAAACCGTTATTTTTTTATTTAAAACCTTAAATTAAAATTAAGTATACAAAGATTAAAAAATTGTACAAAATCATTAGAACAGGATAACCTAAATAATTATATAATATATTACATAAATATGAGGGGTAGATTATCAGATGATAAAGGTGCATTTACACAGGGCAAGTACTGGTCGCTAGTTGTGGCGGCCAATAGCTAGTAGGTTTACACACGAGGCCAATAAAGGCTTGAAGTATTTTCTCATCAGTGGCCGCCTGTAAGTCAACTAAGTTGGTAGTGTACAGTTTACTGAAATGAATAAAACATGGAATATGACATAGTGATAGTGATGGTGACTTTGAGGAGGCTTTTGATTAAGTTGTCGGTAAATTGTCATTTTGGGTGAGAGTGGAGAAACATTAGAGCATCATTCATTGTGTGTCGTGAATTGTCAGTCAAAGATACTTCATCATATAAGAGACAATTCAGAACGATTATAGAACACTTTAATCAACTTTTGAGCATAATTGAACCACAGGTAGACAAGAGAGAAGCAGTGTTATAAGGAATGCAATAACTTTCATACAAAAACTAGAAGTTACGCAGCGGTATTTAGCACTATTATTTCCCATACCAGCCACCAAAATTTCAAAATTCATCGGAAACTATGCTATTCCTTATAGGTTCATGTTCAACAACAAATTACTGCCTCCGTGCAAACGGTCTTTAAAGTACTGAATATCCAACTTTCTGACACATGTTTGAGGCAGATAACTATTTATTCTCTTTGATTACCAAACAATCTATATATATATATATATATATATATATATATATATATATATATATATATATATATATATATATATATATATATAGAGCGAGAGAGAGAGAGAGAGAGAGAGAGAGAGA
Source organism: Euschistus heros (assembly GCA_003667255.2). NCBI lineage: Eukaryota > Metazoa > Arthropoda > Insecta > Hemiptera > Pentatomidae > Euschistus > Euschistus heros. Next base: position 192,993 of record RCWM02000500.1, read on the forward strand.
TAGAGATAGCGAGAGAGAGAGAGAGCGAGAAAGAGAGAGAGAAGAGCAGAGAGGAGGGAGAGAGGGAGAGAGAGAGAGAGAGAGAGAGAGAGAGAGAGAGAGAGAGAGAGAGAGAGAGAGAGAGAGAGAGAGAGAGAGAGAGAGAGAGAGAGAGAGAGAGAGAGAGAGAGAGAGAGAGAGAGAGAGAGAGAGAGAGAGAGAGAGAGAGAGAGAGAGAGAGAGAGAGAGAGAGAGAGAGAGAGAGAGAGACGGAGAGAGAGAGAGAGAGAGAGAGAGAGAGAGAGAGAGAGAGAGAGAGAGAGAGAGAGAGAGAGAGAGAGAGAGAGAGAGAGAGAGAGAGAGAGAGAGAGAGAGAGAGAGAGAGAGAGAGAGAGAGAGAGAGAGAGAGAGAGAGAGAGAGAGAGAGAGAGAGAGAGAGAGAGAGAGAGAGAGAGAGAGAGAGAGAGAGAGAGAGAGAGAGAGAGACTTGGGAAGCAATTTCATGTCTTTGTTAACTGACCTTTACTCCATCATCTTATTACCCGACTGAAGAGATAAGAAAAAACTACAGGTATAATCATTTCATTCAGGTTTTAAAAAAAAGGTTTAAGGTTTTTTCATCTAAAACTGAATAGAATAAACGTTTGTTTTCACGCTATAAAAAATATCAGCAAAGAAAGAAATATTTAAGTGAGAAAGGGTACCATAAATCCCGACTTTCCTTTCTTCTCCTCGCTAACCGGGCCATAATCACCTTTTCATTAGGCGAACCATTGCCTCCAGTCTTTATTCTTTCCTTTTAGTTTATCCATTTCTATTTTATTCTCTCCCCCAAGACTCCTATAATAATTCCTGCATATTCCTTGCGGTAAACAGATAAATCCGCTTCCTGCTACGTATGATCGACCTGACAGTTTTAGGATTCCTCTGTTTTTAAGACAACAATTTATATCCTTTCCTCCCCTTAGAAACTTGAAGTTTCTATGGAGAAGTTATTTAATTGTTTCTTATTATAGTGCAATTCTTCAAATAAAAAAAATTAATTTTATGTTGGCATATGAAATACCTGAAAAATGTTTTTTGAACTAATTATTGTACATAGATCCATACATTATAATTGATAAATAAAAAAACTGGCCCCCTTTATTCTGACTTCATATAAAAATATTTAACATATTACTCCATGTTAAATAGCTCTAAATTATTTAAACAAATAATTTGCATATATAAACAAAACTATACTGACTTGCCACTAAAAATAGTAAAATAAAGTTAATTTTTAGGGAAAAAACAGAATTCGAAAAAAATAAACTGGTAATTTTAAAGATCCCCTTACTATTTCATCATCGCCAAAACTGCCTCCAAAATAACTGATCATAAATAGGTATAATTGAAGTATCGATAATTCCGTTGTAGTTATAATTTTTTTTTTCTCATTTATTGATTACAATTAACTGTTAAAACAACAAAAGAACTAGCCATCAGTAGTATTTCAATAATTATTCTACACTAGAAGGTGTCAAGGCACTCTTCTTTTCAGACGTCTGGATTTTTTTGGATCTATTTTATGTATGGATCTATTTTTATCTGAGAGACTAGTGGATTTGTGTGGTTATGGAGTTTACTATGAAAGGATAGTATCTGGTTTGCGCTAAATCAGCAGCACATAGGACATTAAGATCTTTACGGATAAGTTTATTTGTAACAAAGTAAGGAGCATTGAGGATTTTTCGAAGGATTTTGGATTTTAAGGATCGGGTACGGGAAGAATTAGAAGGTTTAGTTGGGCCCTAAAGCTCAACTCCATACGTCCAATTAGTTCTGATAACTGTCATGTAAATGAGTCTTTTGTAGTAAATCGGAAGGTTTGAACGTTTGTCTAGTAATTGTTGAAGAAGTCGAAGGTTTAATCTTGAAGTCGGTTTTTGTTTTTTTCTTCTCTAAAAATTAACTTTTTTAGTTTATCAATTAATAGATGACTTGGTTATCCGAGCACATCTTGGTCTTAATCACTTCGGTTAATCGAGTTCCGAGTATTAAATTTGAAAAAAATAAAAAAATAACTTTTTGATTTGGAAATCTTTAGCCATTTTGAAAAATAAATGTAATATAAAAATGGGTAGTTGATAGAGTAGTAGCAGAGAGGGAAACTTTTAGTTTAGCTGTTAGGTGAAGTGAGCTGAAAAGAAAACAGGGTCGTATTGTTCTCAATGGCCGCCAGGGGCTGTGTTTACTTCTTTTATCGAATGAGCTGTCGCCCTGGCTTTCATCAATCTCTGTACCTCTTCTCCTTCTCTACAGGGTCACCGAAAAAGTCTTCAAATGAATATCCTCTCATTCACGTTTTATTTTTATAAGAACCGACTAGAAATAAATCAACTGACTTGAAGAGAATTAATATTTAATTATAATTTAAGCCCACACAAGTGGTAATAAATTATAATTAGGAAATTATAATTCATCACTTGAGGTACACCATGATGGTATAGAGGGATCAATACAATCAGGATTGATGAATTAATTGCCACTTCTATTGGAATTTTTTATTTAATGACTAGTTTCGATGTTAATAATTCACCATCAGCACTGAAAACATACAAAAATGCTGCCCCCTTGTTCCTGCCGGCTGAAGAAAGAATAGCATGGAACATGTTTCAGGGGTTGGTCCCTTGACCGTCACTGACATTCATATAGTATAGTCGCTGAGATTGCCAATTCCGTTATATGCAACAAACTTCCCTGCGCATCACAGATTTATCGCTTTTTTATGGCAATATAATTGAAAGTATTTAAGTTTTATTACTGCTAAACCTTCCTTCAGCTTGGGACATTATATTGTTAAAATTTTGTACAAATAGGTTCAGTTGTTTTCGCGTATAGTGATCACAAACAGAATATGGCTTGTCCTTTTGTATAATATATATATATATATATATATATATATAGCACACACAAGACAAGAGAAGAAATCAATATTATAACCGTACTAACAAGCAAGTATGATTTCCGTTTTAATTCATTCACGCTTTCTTGATCTCTGATTCATCCATAAATGTAATGCCACCAAAGTTTTGATAACTTATTTCGAAGTACATTGTAAATTTTATTTGTTTGAGTGCACATATTTACATACACACTGACCCTCCACCCTCTACCGATCCAAGGTTGATAGCGATAGTTGAAGAAGTTATAGGGAGGTTGAATACCAACATTATCCCTGGCCGACCCCCAGAAATGTTTGGCTGGAGACTGGAGACATTTGAATCGGTCAAGGCTGTCTGGAGCACCAATCGCAGCAGCTCTTACAAATGTGCTAATTGTGAGCCAATCAACGGTTTTGTTCCTTCTCATTTTCTCCCACCACCTCTTTTTACCACTTGAACACCTTAATTATTTAATTTGGAATTTTCATGAATATTCAAGTATTTCATTAAGTAAATAGAATTCATAGGGTGAAGGCAATACCTTTTCTATTTGTAGATATTGCTACGACTTGATATTGGTTTTTAAAATGTTGATCGTATCATTTGGATGAAATTAAGTACAGACTAAATAACATAAGTATGTTTTCACAAATGAATCATAAACAAATTAATTATTAAATTAACCCTTTTAACATCCAAACCTTTGACTTTACTGTACGATCCTGACACCTTTCGATGAAGCCTATGACAGTATTTATGACACAAGTAAATGAACAAAGCACCATTTGTAGACCGATTATGAACCAACGTACAGCCTGGGAATTCGGGAGTACTTAGTGTTCCTAAAACCTCGCTCCCTAGACTGCTTACAGGACGTATTCACTGGGATTTAGATATGATATTGAAAACAAATCGGACTTATAAACTACCATAAAAACAAAAGAAGACAACTTAATAATTAACATACTAATAGCATCAATAAAACATAATATAATTAAAATATATCTCACCCCGAAAAATTCAAGGTTCTCAAAAGAATAAACTACTACACAATATTCGCTCCTTATTTAGTGAAAAACGCAGAGCAAGAGCGAAGTGTTACCGCACTAGATACCCTTCTGACAAAAATAATTACAACAATTTAACCAACAAACTTAGGGCAGAAATAAGAAAATTCAAAATACAAAACCATACTTGAAAGACCTAATACTTAAATACATGACTACGAAAAGTCTTCTTAAAACAAAAATTTAATCATCCTCTTCTTACAGATTCTCAAACCTGCACAAGGTCTGAAGAAGAAAAAGCCCAACTTTTTCGTCTGCTCTGTAAATCATTTAACGGATGTCAGGGTAGACATCATCAACCAGAGTCACCTTAAATGTATTGAAGCAGAATTAAATAATCCACTCCAAATGTCTTCTAATTCTCAAGCATTCTATCCTTCCGAAGTATCAAACATAATGTACAGATTTCTTTTGATCAAAGCCCCCGGACATGACCTAATTATATCCTCTACATGGTGTATACAGCCGACATCTCGACTCTTCTAAGCACGTCTTCGCTACGTATGCTTATGCCACTTGTATGTTATAAATAAATCATGATCCCTTCATTACATCCGGAACTCTACAATCTCAGTTCCATTACAAACCTACAAGAGTAGTGTCAAAATTGAAGGGTCAAAATAAATCCAAACGAATCCCACCAAATACCTTTTATCCTTAGTCGTAAACCTACGACTTCTCGTCCTGTATTAATCTTTAGTAACACTACACTAATCCCTGTTGAACAGAACCGCCACCTAGGACTAGATTTGGACAAACGTCTTAATTGGAAAACTAAAACGACAAGAAACTGCCCGTCGTTATAGACTATTATTTTCTTTACTGATTTTATTTTAATTTGTTTTTTACATATTTTTGTCGATTAACATTTTATTTTTGTATTTGGGATTGCTGGATGATTTACCATTTATATCAGAGTTTTCATTTAACAAAAAAGTTCTAAAAAGGTACAATATTTCAAAACATCATTAATGTGATATAGAGATTACATATATTAATTTTAAAAATGTTCGGGCAAACGCTCTAGGATGCAGATGAATTACAAAATACTCATTTACATGACAGTAATCAGTAAACAGATTATTTTGACATGCTCGTTTTTTCTGCAATCTCTACATATAATTTCTGGAATTTACGGAACTGCAAAAATGATACCTTCAGGACAATTATAGAAGCGCCTTAGTACGTAACATAATTCTGCAAACGGACTTACATAAGCCTACTATTATAGAACATATATAGACCTTGTTGACGCCACTAGGCGCCCTTTATAAATAGACCAATTAAATACATATAAAAAAAGTAAAATGTGAAACACAGGTCGAAATCACGAATTACCCCCACCTAGTGGATACGTGTGGCACCATTTTGCACAAAACCTCTCTTGTCTCGGCCATTCCAGCGTGAGAATCCCAGTAGTTAAGATTATTGGGTTTTTAATGTCCAAGACGTCTTTGACTTCCACGGTTTTTGTTTAAGACAGTCTTCCATTTATTTCATTCAAGCTTTTTGTTTTCCAATCATTATGTTATTTCATATCAAAGACATTTTTTATGCCTTTACTAGCAAATAAGTGTCAATTCAGCCAGAACATCTCTCAACCGATTGGTCGGAAAAATGCATTTGGAAGCCCAGGGTGGTTTTACCGGCACAACTATATAATCTTCACCTGGGTAAGTCAATTTTATTTTATTTGGTTTAGATTTCTTTTAATTATTTTTCTTTTACAATTGCGAACCTTTTTTCAAGTGATCCTATATACAGTCCACAACCCAGAACGTAATTTTAATTCAGATGAAGTCACGTTCTTCTGACCTACAAGGCTGAGACATCTCTCCTATTCATTTAGGAAAAGTCGGAGTACCACAGGGGTCAATACTAGCTCCACTTTTATATATTCTTTACACTCACTATATACCACTTAGCCCTGATACAATAACAGCAACACACGCTGGTGATACAGCAATATTAATTAGACATAGAGATCACACCATTGCATCACTAACTCTTCAACACCACTTAACAATATTACTAGGCTGGTTCAAAAAATAGAAAATAAAACAAAATCACATCAAATCACAGCACACCACCTTTACACTCAGACATATCTCTTGTCCTCCTGTCTTCATCGACACCCAACCCACACCACAAACAAACGAAATTCATTACTTGGAACATTCGATAGAAGAATGACCCCGAGCCCATATATTAAACAAAAGTGTCTAAGTCTAAACAAGAGACTAAACTTTTGTATCCAATCCTTCATAAACGGTTGGCATTAAAACTCCAACAGTGACTAAATACATACACTTACTCATTTTTATATGGACATACGCCACACAAATATACGGGATTGCAGAAAAAATACGATTCTTAAAAATATACAAATCTTTCAATCGGAAATAGACAAATGACGAAATCATCGTGGTACATTTCAAACCACACATATACATAACCTTTATGGAAGGTTTCATGACAACTTCATGGACATACTAACATACTTATTAATGTCATGGCCACCACTGATATACCCGGAAACAATATAAAAAGGCTATGAAGGCTTGAATTTTATTTTATTTAATCAAATAAATCTTTTTTTTTTTTTTTTTTTATTCTTACAAGGAGAAGGTACTCTTTTGTGCTACTCACGTCTATAAGGCCTCTATTATTATACTTTCAGCTAATCCATTTATTATACCTTAATAACAGGTGTGAATAAAAAAAAAAAAATTGAAAGAGGAAAAAAAATGTCATCTCAATGAGCTCATACATGCCACGTCCACAACAATGATGTACGACAATATCCGTAGAAGGTTGAAAAGGAGTTGGATGAGAGATCTCCCAGAATAAAATGAAATATGATTAACAAGACGGATGGAACCTCTCCCCTGGGCAATGTTCCTCATCATGCCTCTCATGCCAGAACCTTCACATTGTTTTATAGCTGTCATGTTCGCTGGTTGTCATTCTATTTTTTTTTTTTTTTTACAGCTGTGAATTGATTGATGATTAATAAATTTTAAAAAAATACAGTTTATATTTTTAGAACTGATATTAAATATTTTTAAAAACTCATAACAGGCAAATAAGTCATTAATCATAATTAAATTTAATTACAGCTAAATTTTCTCGAACCCTATAAATGTTTAATAATTTACTAGCATTCCACGTCGCAGCTTCGCCCGCTCTTATAAGTCAAGAACTTAGATAATTTAAACTAATAATTGAAGTTTTATTTATCCATGGAAATCTTGTATTGAAGTATGCAATTGAGTATTATTTTTTTAATGATATTTTCACAGATAGCAGTAATTTTTAACTTGGTTTAAATTCCACTGATTAGGTGTTTGAAGGTTACATAAAAGCATAATAGGACATCCAATTTTATTTTAAGACTGAAACGACAAGAAACTGCCCGTCGTTAGACTACTTCAACATTTACTAGACAAACGTTCAAAGCTCCCAATTAATTGCAAAAGACTCATATACATGACTGTGATTAGACCTATTTGGACGTACGAAGTTGAGCTTTGGGGCTCTACTAAACCATCCAATTCAATCGTATCAAATCCTTACAATCCAAAATCCTTCGAAAAATCCTCAATGCTCCTTACTTTGTGACCAATAAACTTATCCATAAAGATTTTAATGTTCCATATGTTTCTGATTTAGCCGAAACCAGATACCTATCCTTCCATACTAAGCTCCATACTAAGCTCCATAACCACTCCAATCCACTAGTCTCCCAACTTGCTTCCTCCTCCATCCCTGATAATCTTTAATATATTAAAATTAAAAAATACCTCATGTTGGTAATCCAGACAGACAAACACTATTACGAAACTCCTGCGGATAATGGACTGCACATTAAAGGCCAATGGATCATATTTTTACGCACAATATCAAAAAGCAAAATATCGACTCTTTGATTTGGTAATATATCTATTGGGCAGAACTACTTTTAATGATTTCATATGGTTTTTAAGTCCAACCTTTTTTCTATCCTTAAAGGTTTAGGACAGTGTGACAAACCTCACCTCTGTCACTTAAGAGTGTACATTTAAATGATTATTATAGTAAACGTTACTATTGTAAACCTTCCTAGAACTATGTAGATAATGTAGTTAAAATTTTGTTTCGATGGATTTAATAGTTTTACTAAAACTCTGTTGCAGAATGGTGCTCTAGCTACATATCGTTCGAGTATTAAACTTCACTGGGATCCACACCTGACACCACATAATTTCTAACTCTGTATAACTCTATAAATTAATAGTTATATGTAACACCGCACCTTTGTAACCTCTCTTGAACGACACTCACCACCTATCGGTCAGTTTTCAAACTTCACTGCACACCATATATTTATCGCTATATTAACAATAACTTAATAGAAACTATGTATATTTTATTATTTCCAAACCTTCCTTGAACTATGAAGATGATGTAGTTAAAATTTTGTACAGATTGGTTCAGTAGTTTTCGCGGTTAGTGATCACAAAACGAAAAATGGCTTTTCCTTTTTATATAATAGTATATATTTTAATTTAACTTTATTAATATGTTGACGATTATTTAAAAATATGCACTGACAATCAGTGTATTGTCTAATATAATCCTAAATCGTATAATAGCATGTCCGCTGAAAGAAAGGACAAAACCCGGCTGTAATCTCCACTGACAGTGGTGAGGCTTAAGAGATTACGGTAGATCTCTTACATAAGGAAAGGAATGACCAGATCTCCCATCCAAGTCCTTTTCAGACTTTCTAGTGTTCTCAGCCAATGTCAGTAATAGTGTATTATGGTCGAGAAATAGTTTATAACAGATCAGTATTACACTGATCGCACACTGAATGCAAGGGAAATGAGAAATTATTATAATTTTTTTGTTTTGAGTATAAAGAATTAAAAAATATTTAAATAATAGATAGTAGCAATAGTTCGAATATAATTTATGTTCTTAGTTAAAAAAATGTGGTGTTCAACTAAATTTTTGGTGCTCAAATCATTTTTCATTTTAGATGTTTTCCTGAGTTAGTATGAAGACGTGTACCACTGAAAAAGTATTTTGCTTTTACGTTTCTACAAAAAAACAAACAAAAAAAACTTAATATATTACATTAATATTAGAAAACAATAATGATCTCACCTTATATTCAGTAAAAAAAATTTTTGGAATAGAATAGAATTTCGAGAACATTTATGATCAAACTCTTTTGGCTAAACGTATTTTTTAAACAGTTATTGTAAACCATTTAAGTGAATAAGTTTCAATGAAAAAGTATTATGATTTTACGTCTTTATTTAAATAAACGTAATTATATTACATCATTGGTAGAAGATAATAATGATGTTATCATATATTCAGTAAAAAAAAAAAAAAAAGTGGACACCCGTAATTTAGGAAAATCCTAGTGATTCTGGTCAAATCTTCTCCATGCACAAACGTTTGCCAAAAACACACTTACCCTTGCTTCCAAAATAACTCTTATAAGTAAAATTTAGAGTGTCTTCCTCTGAAAACTTCCAGCTACTTAAACCTAAAGGTTTGGAGTGGGGATAGGATCGAGGAAATATGGTGAAAGTGTCTGGCTAAATGTTTACTAAAGGGAAGTGAGAAAGGGTAGTCCGGTAGGTGTAGAACGTGAGAAAGGGTAGGTGTCAATTGTCTCATGTCACAGTGATATACAAAGGGTGTTTATATGGTGTAAAAAGAGAGGCTGGGGATCTTTGACCCAAGGCAGTTTACTTTATGATTGTTTATGACATGTGTTGTTCAAGATGTAGTTTATATTTTACCCCTGGGAAAGTCAAAGGATACTTTCTCTTAGTCAGATGCTAAAAGGGTTTCTCAATAATAAAAGTAATTTTAAAGATTATATTAATATTATGAGTAATATTTATAATCTTATAACTCCTCCCCCCTTTAATTACGAAGTCCCTGAAGCATAAAATTTATTTTTAGAATGGATTCTCCCTTTTTTGTATTCTATGAAACTATTCCAGAGGCCTACCATTGATTGCAAAAGGATGTTCAGGTGTAGGATTGGATGGAAAGTTCTAAAGGATGGAAGTTTGGTTTACACTATTGTCACATAATTATAACATTTAAAATATAGCTGTAGCTAAATGTAAATTACAATAATTGTTGACATATACATCCATCAAATCTTATTCCTATGTTAAAGTATTGTTATTGTTGATTAATTATACAAAATAGCCTTACTTAATAAAATTAAACTATTATCTATAATATAATATTATTTAAAAAATACGTATATAAAAAATAAATATTTAGTACAAACAAAGATTTTTTTTTTTTTTTTTTTTTTTAAATTTCTAATTGTGTTAAATATCGACCTGTTTCATTAATATATAAACATAGGTTCTAGTTTTAGTTTTAAACAATTTACAATTACTTAACTTACTAGAAGTAACTAATTATAATTAACATTTTCATTTTTTGTACTACAATATTCCATATAATTTAAAATTCAATTATTCAAATAATTCTGGTTTAAAGGCAGTGTGTTGTTCCTTTATATAGACATTTATAGCATCATAATTAAAATTTATTGTTTTCCATACAAATTGCTTGATAATTATTATTTCATGTTATTAATCAAACTTTTTCCTTTTTTTTTCAATATCTAAGCAATAAAACTATTTTAACTTAATTAATTTTTCCAATACACATAACAACAGGTTGAATGTTGAACAGTAAAGTTGTCAATTGCAAAAAATAATTAGTTACATATACAGTGCAATAATGTTTTAAATGTGTCATCATTCCTTTGATATTTTATAGCAAATGACTATGTATAAGTATGTATTTAAATGTTGACTGTAATATGTATTTTTTAATTTTTTTTATTTATTTATTTTTTTATTAAAGGAAATAAGTTTTCGTGAAATATTTAAACACATTTATTTTATTTGAAATATTTTACACATGCCAAATTCGTACCTTATGTTGTGGTTCGCAGAGAGTTAAGTCCCTCTTCTATCAGGCTTTAGCATCCATAAGTGAATATTATTTTCACCAGTTGGCAATTTATGGATATGTCCGATATCTTCTTTTACTTGAGAGTTTGGTTGTTTTAAAAGAAATCCTAAGAAAGTAATTTTTCCTTTTGGTTTTTTAAACTTGGTGTAAAGGTTTGACTTTTTATATCGTTTTCTTTTACTCTTTGTAATAGTAGTTGACAAGTCCATTTTTGATTTAACTATTAATTTTTAATTTAATTTTTAAGTCTAATAGTCTAGCTGATTTAGTACTTGAATTCTGTTTTGAGCTGTTTAGACTTTTTTCTAAAATAGTGCGCCTTAAACTGTTTTCTGAAGCTTTATGGTTCTTAGGTTCTTTTGATGAGAATAAGATTAAGGTTTCAATTTTTAGAACTGATTTTTCATTTATTTGCTCATCGCGTTCACTACTACTAGTTTTTGACATATCTATATAATAACTTTTATTTTCAGGTTTATTTAAACTAGGTGAAGCATCAACTTCTGAAATATTATCTTCTTGACTACAATCAGAACTATTGTTTATATTTTGTTCAGTACATAAGTTTGTTGTTAATTTGGCTATATTATTCATTAAAGTAGGTATATTTTTTAATAAATCTGATGAATCAGGTTTCTCTATATCCATTTCATCATTAACCTCTGTAATTTTAATTAATTCTTCATCAATTAGTTTATTCCCAATATGTGTGATTTGATTCAGACTATCTTCTTTTGCAATGTAAGGTGCGATTACTGAATTTTCATTCAATAATGCTGCTATCTTAGTACACGGCCGAGTATCAGTGCCAGTAACCACTTCATCACATCTAGAAACTACAATAGTATTATCATCAGTGTTTAGACTCTGTTTTGGCACTTTTTCACAAGGCATTTCGACCGGTACCGTTTCCTTCTCAAGCGATTTGGAATTGTTTGTAGGAACATTTTCTAAAACACTACTTTTTTGGCGATTAGTTGTTTTTATTATTCCAATTGCTATTTTTTCTGAAAGGCTTTCTCGATTTTTAAAAATAGGTCCACCAATTATACCGATATTATCGAAATCTTCATTCTTTTGTATTTCAATAAATTTTTGAGATTCATCAACAATATCTATATGGTTATCTTCTTCACTTAATGTTTCCGGTGTTAGATTTTTTATTGGAGAGTCCGCATTAACAATTATTGAATTATTTGTATCCATTTCTTCAGGTGCATGAAATATTGGATAGTCGGGTTGTTCGAACATTTCATATTGGTCTTCTGAAATTTGTTCTTTAAGGTATTTTATCGATTCCTCAAGTTCGCGAATTCTTCGATCTTTATAATCTTCTTTAAAACAAGAATTAGTTGAGAGAGTCGGCTGACGATTTTGAGTGAAATGAGGATTTGAAGCAATTTGGTTAAATTGGCTTTTAAAAAGAGTATTTTGTCGATACATACCGGATGAATATTGGTTCAAATGATTATTTTGATCGTTATAACAAAATTTATTATTATAGGTTGATTTATTGTTTCCAGAAATCTTGTTATGTTTATTCTTTTTGTAATATTTTCTTTTAGTAAATGTTTCCTTTGGAAAATAGTCATTATTACATTTCTCATCGGTCCTCGTTATAGATTCTGATGAATCTTGATCATTTAAGAAAAGGTGGTTTTCATTTTCCAACAAAACCTTTATCTCCTGTAAATTGTTTACTTCATTTGACCTTAGGAATATGCTAACGTTTACAGGGATATTCATAAAGAAATGAAAGACTAAACGGCGTTCTAGTAAATTTGTTCCTATTTCTTTATCATCATCGTGTTCTTCAAAATCATATCGAAAAAATGGTTAGGGATCTTTTTTTATCTAACAGAAAATCTAACGGACTTTCATTATGATTTCTTTCGGTATCAAATAAATCTAATTTCAATTCCTCTATTGATCTATAGTCATAAAAGACATTTTCTAAATAATATAACAAATCATTAAAATATTTGAATTTATATTTTACTATAATATGTTCTGCTTCATGAGCTAAGACATTCTTTAATACATATTTAAGTGGATCTTTTTGAAAATATATTTTATTTATTTCCAATCTCACGATATTTAAAAATTTAATTAAATTGTAATTTTTATAATAAAAAGAAGGGCTATATCCCCTTTTGTTTTGGAACGATGCCATATTTATAATAATAATACTATAATATAATAGTAATAAAAAAGGAAATAATTATATAAGTAAAATAAATATCTTAACTAAGCTTACTAAAATAAGTTCACTGTCTTCCTTGCTTGGTACCTGGGGTCAGTGAGCCAGTAGGAGACTTCAGCTTGAAATACCTCGGATGAGTGGGTTTCAAACTGGATGTGTGCTGAAGAAGTGTTGGTACCTGGGATCAGTGGGCCAAGCGATGACAGTCAGACACCTCACAAGAGTGGATCTTCAGTCAAAGTTCTTTAGCGTTCGGTCAAGGCAGAGCAGCTTACTCGAGAAAACCTAGGAATAGTACGATCTCGATGCTATGTCTGTCTCTAGTTCGGGCGCCAGATAACGAACACAAATAGTGAAGACTTAGAAAAAGATACTTTATTTACTGTTAGTTACATACAAGACTTCTAGTATAATGGTTACAAGTCAAATGTAGAGTGTCTTCCTCTGAAAACTTCCAGCTACTTAAACCTAAAGGTTTGGAGTGGGGATAGGATCGAGGAAATATGGTGAAAGTGTCTGGCTAAATGTTTACTGAAGAGAAGTGAGAAAGGGTAGTCCGGTAGGTGTAGAACGTGAGAAAGGGTAGGTGTCAATTGTCTCATGTCACAGTGATATACGAGGGTAAGTCAATAATTATCCGCAATATAGTTATAAAATTTTATTGAAATGAAATAGGAAACTTACAAGTACATCATTTTTCGACATAGTCCCCTTGCTTTTCAACGCACTTGGTCCAACGTTGTTCAAGTTTCCTGATGCCCTCATGGAAGAAGGTTTTGGGTTGAGATGCGAGCCAGGAATGCACCGCTTCTTTTAATTCTTCGTCCGAGGCAAATCGACGGCCCCTAATTGCCTGTTTGAGTGGACCAAACAAGTGAAAATCAGATGGAGCGAGATCGGGACTATATGGAGGATGATTCAATACTTCAAAATTGAGTTTCTGAAGCGAGCGTTTCTACAGTGTGGGCAGCTGTATGCGGACGGGCATTGTCGTGCAACAACACAACGCCTTTTGACAGCAGTCCTCGGCGTTTGCTTCGAATTGCAGGCTTCAGCTTAGCAGTAAGCATCTCACTGTAACGTTCACTGTTTATTGTTCACTGTGTTTTGAATTTTTCAATCCATTCATAGACACTCCGTTGTGGCAAACAATTGTTCCCGTACTGTACCAAAAGTCTTCGATGAATTTCGGCCCCTGATACACCTTCCGACCACAAAAAAACGGATCACTGAACGTTGCTCTTCTTTGGTGCAAATAGAAAGTGGAGCGGCCATTATTAACAGCACGACAGCGATAACAAAACTAACCTACCAGCTTGATACGCACATAAACATAACAACGAATAAACAAAGCATGCGCCATCAACACAAAAGAACAGTACTGCCAACATAAACAAAAATATAGCTATATTGCGGATAATTATTGACTTACCCTCGTACAAAGGGTGTTTATATGGTGTAAAAAGAGAGGCTGGGGATTTTCGACCCAAGGTAGTTTACTTTATGATTGTTTATGACATGTGTTGTTCAAGATGTAGTTTACGTTTTACCCCTGGGAAAGTCAAAGGATACTTTCTCTTAGTCAGGTGCTAACAGGGTTTCTCAATAATAAAAGTAATGTTAAAGATTATATTAATATTATGAGTAATATTTATAATCTTATAACTCACGGGAGAGCGCAATTTGCGCGAGTCCACTCTCGTAGAGCAGCTCTCGAGATACCGCTGCAGACCGTTTACACGCAGGCACTGTTCAGTTCTGAGAGTGGCAAGACGGCAAGAAGTTGCTGCCGCGATATTAGTTTTGTGTTCAAAAAAAAAAAAAAAAAAAATAGTATTTAAAAACAAAAGCAATAGATACAAAGGAGGAATAATTTAGGCGCATATCATACTTCATCACGTGAAATGGAAATCGAAGACGCCCAGCAGTTCAGAAACTTTTGCAGGTTTTCAAGTATTGAATTTGAGTTTCTTGTTGAATTACTGGGATCCATTATTTTCAAAAAAGACACTGTATAAAAGACAATATGATTTGTAGTTTTGTCAAAATGGATATGTATTGTAGGTATGGATAAGTTTATGATTAACTGTTTATTAATGTTGATGTTAATTTATTTATATTTAGGTACCTGATTTCTTAAATTGTGCAGTTTCCTACTAATTTCTGAGGCCGGGCAATTGAAGTCAGTTGCCAACTTCTCCAGAACGTTTTTTTTAAATTCTGTTTTTAAAGTCAGCGTTTTGTATATCCCAAATGGTTGGATTTAGTTGATACGCTTCGATGAGCTTACAAATCTCCTCATAGACCCCCTTTTTACTGGATTGAGCCATAGCTACTCTCAGAGAATTCACAATTATTTGATAACTGTGAGAGTACTCGCCGCGAGCATGAGGAAACCGTTTACACTAGTGAGGATGATGAAATATTGCGACTCTCCGAGAGTTTCCCTTTTTTCCGCGAGAACTCTCAGTGGACTTTACACATTCGAGTTTTACTCTCACGTGCACACGCACCTTAAGGATTATATAAGGAAAATAATTAAAAAACCGAGGTATTGTCGTTTAAGTCTTTTAAGTAGACTCCCTAAAAAGGGATCAGTGAAATATTATTAAAGGATATTGTAGGACAGGAAGTCGTAGGTTTACGATTAAGGGTGGAGTTTATTTCGTGAGATTTTTTGGATTTAGTTTGTTCTCTAATTAGACAAAATTCTTTAAGGTTTGTAATATGAGATCGGAGTGATCGAGATGCAGCGTAAGAATCGTGATTTAATGATATCACAATACTTTGGTTGTGAGGCCGGTACTATGATGAGTGGATATTTCAGCTGGATAGATTGTGTAAAGGATGGAAAAATAAAATAAAAAAAAAAGTTTAATAAAATAAAAGGTTAAGGAGGCTACGTTTCTACGGTCATATGGTCAGGACGAACCAGAGCAGAATAAATAGGAAGATCTTTGGGAAAATGTGGGGGTATAAAGAGGTTGGGGGGTACATCGGACAGATGAAGAAAGAAACGGGGAAATTGGGGATTTCAAGTCAGGACTGTTTCGATAGGGATAGATATAGGGAAAAAACTAAGGGAAATAAAGGTCCTTGTGGGTACCAAGGAGGTGAGGGGGAGGAGAGTATGGAACGAGGAAGAAAGAAGAATGCAGTCTGAGAGAATGAAGAAGAGGTGGGAGGAGAAGAAGAGGGAGGGATGTGTGGGGGGAGTTGGGAGGAAATGATATTCACGTGGTCCATAAGGCCGTTTCGTGTTAAAAAAAATAAATAAATAATAAGTAACTAATTGTGAAGTAAATTGATTTTTTTCATATTTTGATTCCGTGTCGGCGTTTGTTGATGCCAGCATTGCGAAACTATCAGCAATGTCTTTGTGTATATTGTGTAAAACAATATTGCAAGTATAGAGCCCCGCAGTACTAATCCATCTTCTGCAAACTTAAAATCAGATTGAGGTAGTTTCAATTAATCATCACATGAATTTTTTTTTTTTATTATTAATAAATTATTCCCTTGGTTGTATTTTCGGAAATGGATGACCAGGAGCCGCGATATATCTCCCAGCGCTCTGCTAGAGAAGCATCATTACTCATCTCAAACGAGAGGAAGAAAACACCCTGAATATGTCTCAAGTCGCATACATTACGACCATCGTATAATAAGTTTTGTGTATCTGTTTGTGAAAAAACAAGTCAATTTATTAAAGAAAAAATTCGGAAACATGAGTACGACAATGTACTCAACGTTAGAATGAAAATGTAATAAACTTTTGAATTGATGAATGAATTGGTGGGCTAAGTGCGAAAATTGCTATTTTAGGAAAACTGAATTGAATGTTTGTGATTTATTCCAAAACCGTCCAGTTATAAATTTATGTTGGTGAGGTATGTTTCAATTATTGCCAATATTCTAATACTTAATACTAATCGTTCCAAAAAAAAATCGAACTCTTAGCCCGCATTACACTAATCGATTTTGAGTGAGCTGGGCTAAGTGATTATTGTTAATGTGATTGTCATCTGAAAGCCAAGTTCTTAACTAATATTCAGAGTTGAAAAAAATTAGGTATACATAAAATAATATTTTTCCTTTTTCATGAACGAAAAAAAAAATAACATACGCAGCATGCCTAAAGAAAAAAATATTATTTTATTGGTAGTTTTTAAAACATTGAAAAAAAAAATCCCTCATAATTTTCTTTCTTTCGTCTTCTTCTTCACCTAAATGTGGGTACACTTTAGGGTTGGGCGATAGTCGATAGTTACTATCGATATATCGATAGGTCATGTCTATCGATGGTCACTATCGATAGTGCCGACTATCGATAGATCTTTTTTACTAATTTCAAGTTTTGAAACTCTCGAAATTATGCTAATCTGTCTCAGTCCAGTGTCGAGTTCTTTTTAAGTTGAATTCGGAATTCCTAGAGCTCAAGGGTTCTCTCAAAGATTAAGCCAAAGGAAATCAGAAATGCTAGTTTTTCTTTCGGGAAATATGTGGCCCAAGAAGCACACTTGACTCTTGAAATTTATTATTTCGTTATTTTTCTTTTCTGAAGATTTATTTGTTTATTATTATTGTAACCATGTAAATTTTAAATACCTTTTTTAAAATTCAAATAAATTAGTTTTTTTCTCTCATCTTTATGATATAATCTTATAATTTATAATCCTGCAAATTTAAAATAGTAAGTAGATAATTGAATTTAATTAAATTAGTTGAAATTCTTTATTGAATAGCTTTGGAAAAAAAAATAAGAAACTATCGAAAAACTATCGATAGCAATCGATACTTCTCAACTATCGACTATCGCCCAACCCTAGTACACATCCTGTTTAGATGTAGATTTCAGCTCTTTATAGATCGCCTATATGCTGGACTTGTGTAGGGAAGAAGATCTAACAGATTCTTTTCTTTTCTGCCGCTATCGGAAGTAATTTAGCATATCTGATTTCTAATTTGTGTAACCTGCCTTTTTTCAAAAAAAACTTACTGTTTTAAAATTAATATATATATATATATATATATATATATATATATATATATATATATATATATACAAAAGGGGCTTAGTAAACTTGACTCGCTTTTCACAAGTAAAAGTTCGAGACTGGAGTATCAGCCCACGATTCAAAAAGGAATATCCTTCATTGCAATGGTCGGAACACTTAGCCCGTTAGACAAGAGAAAAAAAATTACGATTCTGGTGATGTAGATAGCTCGAAATTTACTAAATTCAACTTAACCTATTATGCACAGGTGCCACAGATATATTTCTAAACAACAACAACAGTTCATAAAATACACGAATATATTTTATGGCTGACTATTTTTTCACATAAAAAAGGTCACGCTCTGGCTTTGGTGGTATTGCTCGGATCGAAAACTTGCTGAAATTTCTCGATCAGAAATTGAATGGAAAATATTTTTTGTCATATATCATATATATTATTAGTCGCTAGCACATACCGTTTAATAGCTACATTAGTTTGAATGAAAAAAGTTACGATGAAGCGTTTTTTTATCCTCAAAATTGTAACACTTTGACACTCTTTATTTTAGTTAGTGTTACTTGGATTGAAACTTCACTGATAATTTCCTGATTTAAAATTCATATAAAACATTTTTGTTATATAGCAAATAACGATAAGACCAACTGTTTAGGAGCTATATTGGTTTTAATAAAAAAAAGTAACGTTTGAAACCTATATTTGTTCTTAACTTTGTGTATTTACAAGGCCTGTAGTATTACAATATCATCAAATTCACTTATTGTTACTCCAGTAACAGGTGTATATAAAAAAAGAGAAAAAAAAAAACTTTCGAAATTGAATAAAATTGAAATTGAAATTTGAAATATAAAAATGAAATTAAAAATCATTGACAGTGTTGCCTTTTTTATTTTAATTCTCCTAATCCACCCCACACTCGGGACATTTCGATCAAGGAAATGCTAGACCGATTATCCATTCTCAACAGAAAACGACGTGAAATGAGAAAAATAATTGCATATAATATAATTTGAAATTATTAATTTTAGTAAATTAGTCGATATAGGTTTTTTACAGCTAATCTTGGACAAATTGTAAGTATTTTGTGTATCACACATTTTATTATAATTTTAGAAATGTTCAAGGAAAAATCGTTTTATTGAGTGCCGATGTTTCGCCCGGCCTTGCAGGTCTTCTTCTAAGCCAAAATTAACAAAAACTAGATGATAACTGACGGATAAACTAAATGATTAACGGATACCAAAACACCAAATAACATAATAAAGTATGACATAGATATCATAAAACTGATGATACTAAGAAGGGAGTTGAGGACAATGGCAAAACAGGAAAGATAAGAGGGAAGGAATTAAATTAATTAATTAATTGATAATGATAAAATAAAACGATTAAACAAATTAAGAAAAATGAAATTAAGAAAAAATCTATAAAATAAAAATGGTAAAAAAAAAAAATGGAAAATAAATAAAAAATAAAAGAGGAGAGGAGGGAAGGTTATAGATTATATAATTAGTTTAAAAAAAGGGAATGAGGGAGCGAAACACAGAGTAATTAGTAAATAGTATTATAAGAAAGAAAAGGGAGATAGGTATACCAAAGTAATAAAGAAAGGTATAAAGAAAATGAGTAGATAAGAAATGACAATATATCAACAGATTTTTCCTTCTCATAGATCCGTTCTTGATATTTTTTCTATATTTTCTAATAGGCAACTATAATATCCATTTTTTTTTTCTTTTAGCCCAGTATTGCTTCATTCTTTCTGATCTTGCTTTCCTCTCCTCTTCAGAGCTTTGGATTTTTCGTTTCGTTTTGATTTTAAACTGTAACCTTTCTTTTTTGTCTTTGGTTATTTAATTTTTTTTTTGCACTTTTATCTGTGAGCATATTTTCCGTGATGCGGAGTTTGTTTAAGTCCTTCTTTGTTTCCTTGAACCAATTTCGTTTGGTCTTTTTGTTGCGGAAGTCTATTTATGTTCATTCTGAGAATGTATTCATAGAAATCAATTCTCCTCTTCCTCATTATGTCTCAAAGTTTCTTAATTCTTTGGTAAAGGGTTTCATTTCTCGTGTGGATTAGTTTGTTATGAAATTTGGGGCCTAGAATTTTTCTTAATAATTTCCTTTCTTTGATTTCAAGCCGTTCAATTGGGCCAGGGTCGGTAATGGACAGTGTCTCAGCTGCTTATAGTACTTCTGGTTTAATTACTGCGTTGCAATTTCTTATTTTTCCATTACACGAGAGGGACTTTTTGTTGTATGTGTTTTTTGTGAATTGAAAGACCAGTTCAATTTTATGTCTTCTAGATTCCATTGCTTTTTTCTCTAGGTTGTTCCAGCTGATCAATTATCCAAGATATTTGAACTTTTTGACTATTTCTATTTTTTGTACGCCCACTTTAAAGTGTTTTGGTGGGTTTCTTGTGTTTGTTATTGTTTTGGTCTTTTCGAAGGAAATTTTAAGACCTGTATATAATATCGTTATTATATATGATTTAATTTTGGAAAAAAACTTTAAGTTTTTTATCAAATTATTACATTATTACTTGTTATATTTATCTTAACGATAAAGAATTTTAAACATTGAATAAAGTATTCCTTAGTCTCTAACAGTTTCCTCAGGTGATTAAAAAAATAAAAAATTGTCCCTGACGACAAGGAACAGATGCTTGATGACAGGCGGACTAATCTTGTTGATGGATTTCTAGGGACACCTGACTAATCTTTGACTGATGATCTTAGCTGTCAAATTCAGCTTAGTATATCTATTTATTTTTTTTTGAGATGGATATTGAAATACTGTAATTTATAAGTATTATTGAAGAATGACCTGGGGCACATACGTAAAACAAAAACGTCTCAGTCTAACCAAGAAATTAAAACTTCTGTATCCGATGCTTCATAAACTGTCGACATTAAAACTCCGACAATGACTGAATACATACACTTACTTACTTAAACTCATATGGACATACGCCACATAAATATACGGGACTGCAAAAAATACACACCTTAAAAAAATACAAATATTCCAATCGAAATTACTCAGACTAATCACGAAATTACCTTGGTACGTTTCAAACCACACACTTCACACTGATTTAGAAATACCCACTGTAAAGGATGACCTTTATAGACGATTTCATGACAGACTTCATGGACATGACAACATACTCATTAATGACATGGCCACGACTGACATACCTGGAAAAACTCTCAGAAGACTTAAAAGAAGCTGGATGAGAGATTTGCCCAAATAAATCTCTTTAATTCATGCCAGGAGGAGGTACTATTGAGTGCTAGTCTCCCACACACCATACAAGGCCTGTAGTACTCAATTTCATCACATTCACTGATTGTTACCCTAATAACAGGTGTGAATTAAAATCTGAAAGAGAAAAAAAAAAGATAAATAAATAAGTATTATTATGAGATTTATTAGATGCTGAGGTTAAAAATGAAGCAAAGGCAAACCGTTTCAATTTTATTTCATAAGGCGCCAATTAGTTCTGTAAAACGCATTTTGGAAGGAACAACCTAACAGATGTCAAACCAATGGAAAACTTTAACAAAATGTTAAGGGAACTTACGAATTCATTATAACTATAGACAATAGAGAAAAAATTAAAAAAACTGATATACAAACTACCCCAATATTTGATAGGACATGGTGAAACTAAAATTTATTTATATATTTAAACCAACTGACTAACTGCAACGGAAACAGTGAACAAACTTACGACCATCTTATTTATGACTGCACAAAATTGGAAAGACACAAACTAAAAGTTACAATCCTACTGAAAAGTGAACAAAGTCCGCCTTCAAAGAGGGATCTCATTGGTAAATATTTTATTAAGTTTGATGCATCTGTGGTTCAATCTCATTGCTGAGAGCTCAAGGGTCTAAAAAGTCTAAAGTCTAAAGTCAAAAGTCTAGCCACAATTCTACCTTCTTTCATGATCATTTAGGTGCGGTGCACACTGAAGAAACTGGTTTTCTGAAATTGATTTTATGCAATGGGTTTCTAGAAAACTGTTGGGACGTTTACACAAGTCCAATCACTACATAAAAGATCCCGTCCCTCTGATCTCTACACCCCATCCTACAGAACTAGCATTCCAACGTTCCTTCCTTGCCCGTTCCACTATTCTTTGGAATTCTCTTCCTCTTTCTATTCGTAACGCATCTTCCCTCGGTATTTTTAAAATACACTTCTTCCAACACGTTATCTCCCTCCAGACGGATGCTGTATAACGAATTTCATACTAGCATATTAAATATAAAACTTTTCAACGATCTTCTTATGATAATGTTTTCACTGTTACTCACAATCAGATATTTTTCATTTCTATTTTTTTTTTTTTTTTCTGTTCCTTCTCAACAAATATTATTTATCTTCATACATTACTATGTGTAACTTTAGAAATTTATCGTACAATCAACTTTGTATATAATATATTTCCTTACCGAATGTATATATGGTTTTGTGTGTATATAGATTTTTTTTTTCTGAATGTTATTTTATTATTTACTTTATATTATCTTATTTAATTATGTCATTTAAAATATTTCGGCCAGAAGTGATTTATTTGTTGTTATTCTTAAGGGACTTTGTCCCAGAATAAAATTTATTGTTTATTTCTATATCTTGAAAACCGTTGGAAGTTCGAAAAATATGTAAGGAGTTAATTTAATATAAAATTTAATTAGCTTTAATTTTTATTTGAAACTTATTTTTGTATGGTCAACCATTTTCGAAATATAATAGAATAACCCAAAAATGTGACCTTCTCCTCTCCCCCCCCCCGTTAACTTACCCCCTGGGGAATTTTAGTATGTTTATCTTCTAACTATTCCTAACGAAGCCCTGAGGTCCAAAATAATCGCATATTCCATGCACTCTACAATATTTTTATTGGCTGGACTAATTGCCCGCATGCGGGAATCGAATCCACGCCTTATTAGCCCGAGTATCTGGACTCTGTGGTATTACCTGGAGTGCTGTCACCCATCCAAGTCCTGACCACGCTGGACAGTGCTTAGCTTTAAATATCTACTGCAAATGTCTTAGTCCACTCGGCCTCATTCCTATAATATTCAGAAAATATTGTACATTATATAAAGTCAAGAATGTTTCTATAAATTAATTAAAAGTCGAGGGATGGAATGCGTAGAAATGTACGCACCCATTGCAGGGTCATTATGAGGTGTAAAATCTGAAAACGTACTATTATTATTATGATTAACAATATCACACCCAAAGAACGAAAGAGACTTATAAGCATATAATTATATCACACACCTGACAGATGTACATTGTAATATTTATTCAATAAAAGCATTATTATAAAAAAGTATATTCAAAATGCTCAAGGTTATGAAGTAATCTTACGCTTTTTCTACGCCTTGGCTACCCAATATTCAAATTCCTTCTACAGCAGGCCATATTTTCCCGCTCTATGAGGCTCGGTTATTTCCTCAGTTTCCCTTTAAATCCTCTCTAATCTCTTAAATTCCAACCTTACTATTTATAATTATTCAATAATTGGCGATTCAAATTGGTAAAAGATAATCTTTATATAAACCAAGAAAAGAAAATGGGGAATTTCTCTATTTGTAAAAGAGTTCCTAACTCTGAATAAAATAAAAACTTCATTTAAAAATAATAGTCTCGGTTCAAAGCTTTCGTTCGCAGGCATCCTTCGCTAGCTGGACGAACTTCAGAGGCAGTCACCAAAGTCAGTATATGCATTTCAGAGGTAGATGTAGGAGGGTGGTTTCAAAGTTAAAAGTGTCTGAAAGGAAGAACAATCACTTCAAGTGTTGCAACATCCCGAAAGAAGTTTTAATACTAATTATCAGAATGAGGAGATGATTGATTAATCTGAAATGAAGAGTTGCTCGGAAGATTTCAAATATTTTTTAGGTGGATCAAATAGAGGATCCTTTCCTAAATGGCTTCAATGCGTTCTTCAAATATTCTTTAGAAGAATTCAGGTTTTTTGGATTATTTGATTTAATAATATGGAAACAAAAAAAAAATTTCAGTTATCGACAGAGGGTGTCAATAACACATTAATGCAAGATTAGATGACCAGTAATTGACACCCTCATTAAAAAAATGTTAGAATTGGTAATTCTAATTTGAAATATGCATTAAATTGTTTAATAACAAATCATGATTATAGTAAATTTAAATTATTTGGACGATCAAAAAAAGAAAATTAACCTTAAATCACTGAAGAAATTTCTTAAGAAAAGCAGATGAAAACCTTCTCTGTATCACTGAATTAGTAGTCTTCTTCAGCATTATTATTATTTATTGACGCTACGTACTAAGTTGAGACTTGGCCTGGTTCAACATCGATCGCCAGTTTTCCCGATCAAGTGCTGCTGCCTTCCAATTTCGGGTACCAAGCAGAATCCTGGCATCAGTAGCTACAGAATCTTCCCATCTAAGCTTTGGACGATCAACTATTCTAGTTCCATACACTCTCTCACTTAACACCTTGTTTGGAATTTCTTCAGGGTTCATCCTTATTACGTGGCCGGCCAATCGTAATCTGGCTAGTTGAATGAACTGCACAATAGTCTTTTTTATTAATGTTACATTATTGTTGTTTGTGTTTATATTTTAAAAATATTTTAACTATTCTATGATCCACAAGCAATATTTTCCCCATTTATTGGAGACTGATCATTAAGACTAAAGCTTATCTTTTTTTCAATTAAAGGTTAAGGTGTCAATAACTGCCTGGTTTACCCAACAATGGACTAAAAATTTTTCACAATTTTTTTATGATCCGGAGAGTATATTATTTTCTATAAATACAGAATAACATTATAAACCTAATTATCTTTGCAGAGTAATTGCAAAACTGAGTTTTAATATTCTTACTTTGTCGAGTCGAAATACTCCTAAATAGGGGGTCTGCCTTGCAAAAGGTGTAGTAGTTGGTTTTATAAGAATAACATATCAAAAATGAGACTACACCTGGTAAGGGAAAACTTTTTGGGAGGCAAAAAACCCCAACTTTTTTGTATTTTTTTTTCAGATTTTTGTAAAAAAACACATACAAAAATGCTTTAAATCCAAAAAATATGTTATTTACAAAATTAAAGTTTATTAAATTTTGCGTCTAATGACATCTCTTAAGCTGAATTTTATTTTAGCGTTTAGCCACAATCCAGTGTCAAAAATCGACGAATTTCGCCAACTTTCTCAAAAAGTTAGTTTTGGTCATGTTTAAGAGTATTTGACACAAAAATAGCTAATCAAATCAAAAAAACGTTATATACTAATAGTTGTAGATCATTAGATGTTGTCTAAGAGAGGTTTAGTTCGGTTTGCTGTTAAGGCGTATTTTTTTGGGATTTTTAAACTATAATTTTTTAATTTATAAAATAAGATTACTTTAATCAAATGTTTTAAAACTCAGTTTTTTTTCATCTTAGTATTATTGACTTTTCGATGGATTTTTATATCAAGATGACACTGCCGACTGAATATTTTTAGTAAGACGAACTTCCTAGCGGAACCAGGGCATTGATTCCTTCCTGTTCAATAGGACTTTGGGCTGAATCCAAATACTTATATCCTAGATATCTTCTCGAGATATCTTCCTCCGAGCAGATGTCCCCGGCAATACCACCGAAGAATTGCTGTGACATATTGGAGTCCCTAAGGTTCCATAAAACGCGGCAATAAAGGGCTTTAAGGAATCCTTCATATTCCTCTGTGGAAGTCCTTCATACCTCTTGGTGAAGAAAATAATACCAAAAGTATAAGAATCACTAAGAATAAAAAAAAACAATAATAATGAAAAAAATCAGCTTTTGTTGAAAAAATATTACAATTAGACTCTCTCAAGGGCAAGTGGATATACCAATACAAACTAGAAATATTGAAAATCAATCGACTTTGAAAAGCTTGAAAGAGAACCGAAAATGAAAGGGCTTGAAGCCTTAAGAGATTTTTATAAGCTGTAAGAAATTCTTTGATTGCTTCGTTGAATTTCAGGGAGAACTTCGTCTATAGATAATTTATTTTATTTTTTTTAATCTATTTATTTATTAATGTTTAATAATGAATTCACTTTATCAGCATTCATTCTTCATTTTTTTATTAATTATTTATCATAATGGCTCTGAGATTTTGTCAAACAACATAACAAATTTAATAGCATTTTATGCTAAAGACGATTGAATCAATTATTAAAGTTATTAAATTATTTATCAATTATTATATTATTTAAATATAGTCCTTTTTTTTACAAAACTCCTATTATATTTCAATATATGTAGCTACATGTTTCGGAACGTAGTTTCGTATATAGGCTTCTAATTAAAAAAAAAAAAAAAAATACATTTATCTACATTACTATAATATTATAATAATAGTTTTACAATTATGTACAATGTGTTATTTAGTATAATTATATAGATGAATGTATTTTTTTTTAAATTTAGAAGCCTTAAGATGGAACAATATTCCGATACATGTTGCTAAATATATTGAAATATAATAGTAGTTATGCAAAAAAATGTTTAAACAAATAACGAATGCAAAATAAAAGAACAAAAGAAAATAACAGAATATTATAAAAATGAGAAACATAACACAATAAAAAAAGGAAAATTTAAATAAAAAGGAATGGAATAAAAAAACATATAACAAATACACAACATATCAAAAATTATAAAAAAAAGTTAAATAGATCCTCAATTTAACAAAAACAATAATAAACAATTCTAAGTTTTGAAACTCCAATTCATCTCGTATTCAACCCTTACAATCCAAAATCCTTCGTAAAATCCTCAATGCTCCTTACTTTGTCACCAATAAACTTATCCATAAAGATCTTAATGTTCCATATGTTGCTGATTTAGCCCACACTAGATACCTATCCTTTCATAGTAAGCTCCATAATCACTCAAATCCGTTAATTTCTCAACTTGCTTCCCAAACCATTCCTGATAATTAGAGACCGGATCTCTGTATTATTGCTCGTTTATTTCGCTATGGTTTAGCGCTCTATAACCTAAGTAGTTATCTCATTCATGACCTAAGGTTTCTTATTCTCAAATTTTATTTTTTTTAAGTGTCATGGCCGAAACAGCAGAACACTCCCGTTATCGCTCTGGCTTTAAACTGTTGTCTCAATGGGATTAAGCAACCTACTGCTTTGTAAACTTCTGTACTAACGCTATATATTACAGTGAACAATTTTGTGATAATTGTGATATCAGGTTAGTGCTAAATTAACAATTAAATGTGAGAAAACTGGTGCACGTGAGGTACAGTACAAGCTATCCACGAGTGACAGTCTCTTACTGGTCGGCACTCCAGGTTGAGCTAAATATAACTTTAGCTACCCACTTCTCAGTCACTAGTAGCTCGTCGCTTAGGCTCTGGACTAGTAATTTATATTGCTGCGTTCGAGTCCACGTCTTCATACTTTTTTTCTATTTTTTTTTTTTTAATACTAGAAAATGTTTAATTTTTTCCGTATATCTTATTTGCTTATTTCTTTTTAGTAAGAATATTTTTAATTTAATTATATTACTTTATTTTAATTTATTATTGTAACATGGAGACTGAATCGGAGGAAGAGACACCAATGTCTGAAATCAGCGAGACAGACTCTCAATATCTTTCTCAAAGGATGTTACAAAAACGACATCGAAACGCTGCCCCCGGATCTGCCGGAAATTCTCCTAACAAAAAAAAAAAAACAAAGGGAAACAGGTATCACCTCCTACAACTCACAGTAAAACTACTGCAAACACAAAAGTAGATCAAACAATCATCACAATTCCCACCAGCAATAAATTTGCAGCCCTGGACAAACATCCCACCGAACCAGCTCAACAATCTAAAGAATTTCCTGAACCTCCACCACCACCAGTCTTTATCTCCAATGTAAAGGAGTTCTGGCCTTTTTGTCAAGAAATATCGAATCTTATTGGTCAGACAAATTTCAAATGTTTTTCACGTGTAAGAGATATTAAATTAATACCGTGAATAAAGACCATTATAAAAAACTCATTCATTTTCTGACCACCAAAAACTACAACTTTCATTCATATCAACTAAAAGAAGATAAAGCGTACCGAGTAGTCTTAAGAGGGCTTCATAATACCACTCCAACCGAATATATCAAGAAGGACATAGAAGAGATCGGCCACAACGTTAGAAACATCTCGTCCGTGCTCCACCCTACACAAAAATTTCTGCTACCGTTATTTTATGTTGACTTGGAACCTGCCAGCAACAATATTGAAATATTTAAAATCACCAGACTGTGCTACTCAGTTATGCGATTTGAGCAGCCAAGACAAAAACCTGCGATTGTGCAATGTACTAAATGTCAAAGTCTAGGACATACAAAATCATATTGCCACCATCCAGCCAGGTGCGTCAAATGTGCTGGACCCCATGCTACAGGAACATGCCTAAAGACTGGGGAAACACCTGCAAAATGCGTCCTCTGCGGTGAAGATCACCCTGCAAATTATAGAGGGTGCGTCGTGCACAAAAATCAACAAAGACAAAGATGTATATTTGCAGCATCGAAAAATCGACGTCAAAACTCTCATGAAGTTGAAACAGAACTTATAGATCCTCCGAATTCCCTCCAACAAGACCATGAAGATCACCTTTTCACCACAGAACCACAGCCGTCAACTTCATCAACCATCAATCCTCCTCAGAAGAGAATTCGTTCAACATACTCAAACATAACAGGAAATCCTCAGGCTCGACATCAGGCGCCTCAAACCTCCCAACCACAACCTGTCCTATCCAAAACTCAACCTCCTCCTCAACGTCCCAGCCAGGACATTCCTCCATATCATTTTCCTCTCCGAGTAAAACCCCCCACAAAATCAGCACCCTGTTTCAATCCAAACTTCTACAGCAAACCTTCCAACCCATACATCAACAAAAGTTGATACTGTTCCTAATATCCCAAGACGGGTCCAAATCCCACCTAGCACTCCTAGATATAATCCTCCATCACAGCTCCCCGAATCAAATCTTGTTCCGAATCCAGTAGACATTAATAACATCCTTTTGTCCTTCCTTTCAGAGCTAAAAGAAACGATTGCACCCCTCATTTCACTCCTCACCAGAGTCCTTTATCAAGTCCCACTTAATATACCACAATGAGCCCAAAGCCCCTGACTATCATTTTGTGGAACGCGAATGGACTGCATAACCATCGAGACGAACTTGACATATTTCTTCATGACAATAACATAGATGTAGCCTTACTGACGGAGACCCACTTCACAAATAGATCACATTTCCACATACGTGACTACATCACTTATAGATCCGACCATCCAGACAACACAGCACATGCTGGTTCTTGTATCCTTATCCATAGATCCTTACCCCATTCCCTAATTCCTTCCATTCCAACTGTAGAAATACAATCAACCTCGGTGATCATATCAACAAGTCCTTACAATTTAACTTTCTCAGCTGTATATTGCCCTCCAAATATTCCCCTTTCCTATAATCATCTTGAATCCTTATTCCGATCCCTAGGACCTCGCTTCATTGCAGGAGGAGACTACAACGCTAAACACCAACGGTGGGGTTGTCGATCATCTAACTCCCGTGGCAGCATCCTATCCCGAGTCTCCACATCCAATACCTATTCCATCATTCCACCTATGAACCCTACATATTGGCCGACATCCCTCAAAAAACGACCCGATATCCTCGATATATTCATTACTTCCCAGGTTTCATCATCCCAGCTCACAATAAAATCCCTAAATGACCTTTCCTCCGATCATAGTCCGGTACTGCTTTCCCTGCATTCAACTTCTGTTTCTAAATCCACCCATCCTTCGTTGATTACTGGCCGAGTAGACTAGGACAGTTTTCGATATGATTTGGAAATGAAAATAGACTTAAAAATTCCACTTAAAACAAAACAAGACATTGATACTGCCATAGAAATACTAACGACATCTATACGCAATAGCATAATAGATAATACCACAAAAAAAAAAAACATACAATTCTCTCCGGAGTAATTTGCCACAACATCTTCGCATCCTTTTGAGGGAAAAGCGAAAAGCAAGAACCAGGTGGCACAGAACCAGATATCCATCAGACAAAAATAACTACAACAAATTGACTAACAAACTAAAAACAGAAATAAAAAAATTCAAAATTTATATAAATATACTGAAAACCTTAACACGACTGACAAATCCTTATGGATGGCCACCAAAAAACTGCTTAACTATAAAAATTGTAATCATCCTCTTCTAACTGAATCCAAAACGTGGTCACGATCTGGCAATGAAAAATCACAAATTTTCGGTCAACACCTTTTTAATACCTTTAAACCCCATCCTGATATCCTTAACCCAAATCACCTTGAAAGTATTGAAACAGAAATAAATATCCCACTTCAAATGTCCCTTCCTCCTAAAGCATTCCATCCTTCAGAAAAAGCCCCTGGACATGACCTTATTACATCCCATATCCTAAAATTCCTTCCTCGGAAAGCCATCCTATTCCTAACATTCATATATAACGCTGTACTCCGAACAACATATTTTCCTGATCCTTGGAAATTATCCATTGTAAAAATGATACCTAAGCCCAAAAAGCCACCGGAACTTCCTTCCTCATATCGTCCTATTTCTCTCTTGCCAATTATGGGTAAAATCTTAGAAAAACTTATCTTAAAACGCTTGTATCCTATCCTAGATTCCAACCACATAATCCCAGATCACCAGTTTGGATTCCGAACATCACATTCCACAATCCAGCAATGTCATCGTGTGGTGGACGTTGTCTCCTCCGCATTGGAGCGCGGAATGTACTGCACGGGAGCCTTTCTCGATGTAGAACAAGCATTTGACCGAGTCTGGCATCCAGGACTGCTTTACAAACTCCGTAAATTCCTACCTTCTACATATTTCCTTATTCTCCACTCATACCTCAGTGATAGAACTTTTAAAGTTAATCATAACTTTTCCTACTCCTCTCTCTTTACCCAATCTGCAGGTGTTCCTCAAGGAAGTATCCTAGGTCCAATCCTCTACACGGTGTATACAGCTGACATCCCGACAAATCCTAGCACCATCCTCACCACGTATGCTGATGACACTTGTGTGTTATCAGTAAACAATGATCCCTTTATTGCCTCCCAAACACTCCAATCCCATATCACAAACCTTCAAGAATGGTGTCGAAAATGGAGGATCAAAATAAATCCAAATAAATCCCATCAAATAACCTTTACCCTTCGTCGTAAACCTATGACTTCCTGTCCTACAATATCCTTTAATGATGTCCCACTAATCCCCGTTGAACAGATCCACTACCTAGGACTCCACTTAGACAAACGTCTTACATGGAATCCACATACTAGACTTAAACGACAAGAAACTGCCCGTCGTTTTCGACTACTTTAACATTTACTTGACAAACGTTCAAACCTTCCAATCAATTACAAAAGACTCATATACATAACAGTAATTAGACCAATTTGGACATACGGAGTTGAGCTTTGGGGCTCCACTAAACCATCCAATTCATCTCGCATCCAATCATTACAATCCAAAATCCTTAGAAAAATCCTAAATGCTCCTTACTTCGTCACAAACAAACTCATCCATAAAGATCTTAATATACCTTACGTTTCTGACTTAGCTCAAACCAGATATCTATCCTTTCATAGCAAACTCCACAACCATTCAAATCCATTAGTGTCACAACTTGCTTCTCAATCCATTCCAGATAACCCTCCGAGGCGCTTGAAAAGAAGATGGCCTCGAGACCTTCTAACATAGCACCTCGTTATATAGAACCTGTAGAAGTGCTACCAATGGGTAGCTCCTTTAAAAACAAGTGACGTGTCATTTTTATCATTATTATCATATTTACTTGATGTATTGTATGTTTATATTGTAAATACAGTTGTAAATTTCAATCAATAAAAAAAAAAAAAAAAAAAAAAATTATTTTGCACGAAATTGCACAAATTTGACTTTTTGAGCTTAATTGCACGAATTCTGGTTTTACTGCTCGAAATTGCACAATTGAACCAAATAATTTTTTGGTTTCAATAATTCATCTAATTTTTTTATTTAATAATTTTTTTTAAAATTTTATTTACGATTATAAGGCAACAGATTTATATTAAATAATTTAATTAGTTTTAAATTGAAAGTAAATAGTCGCTTAAAAAAAATGTATTCGTTACCTACAAGGTGGGACGACATAACTTCCTTATTTAATATGTGCACCGTTCCGCCTAACGGTTATCTGGAGGGGTGGGAGTGGTTTCATCTGGAAGGGGAAGTCGTAAAGTTTTGTTCACTTTCAAGGTCAGTTGTCACCATGCGGTTGAATAATGAGAAACGCGAGTTTGCCGTAGAGGCCTACTTTTCAAACGGTGGCTCAGTAATCACAACCCAACGCGCCTTCCAAAACTATTTCAATCTCGCGCCCTTGACCCCTAGTCCAGACCGGAAATCAATTGTTGGATGGGTCAAAACTTTTCGAAAAACGGGTAGTGTTGTGAAAAAAAGACCGCAGGCGCCCGGCTTGTCACCATCTCTAACCATTTCTCACCATACCTAATCATCCTTGACCATCTCTGACCATTTCTGACCCTGCCTAATCATCCTTGACCATCTCTAACCATTTGTGACCATGCCAAACCATCCTTGACCACCTCTAACCATTTCTGACCCTGCCTAATCATCCTGGACCGTCTCTAACCATTTCTGACCTTTCCAACGTCGTATCTCCACTTCTAAATTTTTCAAACCAACGCAGCGCAGTCCGCTCTTCAAGGACACCTTCCTCCTCATATTTAATCATTTCACGAGTTGCTTCAGTGGCTGTGAAAT
Organism: Euschistus heros; assembly: GCA_003667255.2. Classification (NCBI taxonomy): domain Eukaryota; kingdom Metazoa; phylum Arthropoda; class Insecta; order Hemiptera; family Pentatomidae; genus Euschistus; species Euschistus heros. Next base: position 226,084 of record RCWM02000500.1, read on the forward strand.
GTTTTTTTACAGTAATGTCTTAAAATTACGAGAATTTAGTAGGACACTGTCATGTTTCTTCTTTGAAATAAATAACTGCTTAGAGAATGCTCTAAAGGGATTATTAAGTATTGGTAAATAATAAATAGCATTAAGATATTTACAGACTTTTGAACTTTAGAATTTGATAAAACGGTCATTTTTTTTTTTATACGCCCTCATAGTATAAACCCCCAACCATGTCGTATCCATTTATAAAAAAAATACAAAAAACCTAGGGTTTGTTTTTGTATCTGTCATATAGGTCATTTTTACTATTTTGGTACCGACACATCACTATCAAGAACATACGTAAAATGAATCCAAGTATTACGTCAGCGATATTGTACTACAATTAAAAGATAACCGTGAAATAATTTAATAAGGACATTTGTACTGGATGCGATTATAATTTCACAACTACCTTGAGCTGGAGGGGGGCAGGGAATAAATTTAAGGGCACTTTACAGTTCATAAAGCACAAACTTTACGTCCTGTTTGTGAGTCCGAACGGGTTATTGCGCTAAACGACCCCATTCAACAAGATCCATATCTCCCTTACACTCCAATAATCGTGTAATACTTCACATAATGCAGACATTATAAATAATTGTTTACGTATTCTTATGCACTGTTCTATACATTAACATAGTGGTACATTATCCTTTTTTGAATGAATGAATGAATAAAAATAAATTTTATTCTGGCGCCACTACTCCTTAACCTTCCACCAATTCCTGTAACACGAGCGGTCGTGCATTGTACCGTGTACAACACCCTGTTTTTTATCCTTTATTCCCAAATTTTGTATTAAATCTATTAAATAAAATATTTTAACTATTCTACATTTAAAGTAGAGTATATGAACAAAATTATACCTAAGAAAATAATAATTTAAAAATATGTTAATGACTGAAAATAATAAAAATCAAATTTTTAACTAGACAAATTTTTATTTAATATATTACAGTCAAATATAATTTTTTGCAGGTCTAAAATTGTTATTTTTATGATCAATTATTGAAAAAAAAGTTTTATACAAATAAAATGTAGATATTCCCTGGCTACCCCCCCCCCTCATTTTTATCACTACCCTCAACATAGGTTTCTGTATCATGTTCTTGAACATTTTCTATTTCCTCTTCACTCAATTCTAAATTTTTATTTAACTGTCCGGTTCGTTTTTCTTCCTCGTCTAGTTCTGCGAAATTCGAGCAATATATTCCAATATTACAGGTTTCCACCAAATCAAAACATTCAAAAATATTAATACTTCGCTGACTAAGATAAAAAAAAAAGTATAAATGCAAAAGAATCCTACTTATTTTATATTGAACCCAGCTAATTGCCAAGAAAGGGAAGAGAAAAATCAAAACGAGAGCGGTCGCTTGTACTTTGTGCAATACTGAGGTCTAAATATCTTTTAATCATGAAACTATCTCTCCTACCTCATCGAAAACTGGTGGCAAATACAGAAGTATCTCAAGGAATAGCTAAAGCAAATTTTTTGGGAAGATGACCGGAAGCGAGAGAGAGAGAAAACAAGTCAAGTGTACAAAATACAACGGCGCGACCGGTGGAAGAATAATTACAATGAACAATATAATGGTTGCCTAGCTGCCGTACATTAAATTAAGGACATAATACAATCGAGAACATAATAAAATTAAAATTATTAAATTGCGCTATAAAGTAATATTACATTCTATATATACATATTACACGAAAAACAAATTATATCTTAAGATTAAGAATTTAAAATAAGGCAAGGTAACCATAAATGAGGGAGAAATAACTAACCTCATCGAAAACTGGTGGCAAATACAGAAGTATCTCAAGGAATAGCTAAAGCCAAATTTTTTGGGAAGATGACCGGAACGAGAGAGAGAGAGAAAACAAGTCAAGTGTACAAAATACAACGGCGCGAAAAGAATAATTACAATGAACAATATAATGGTTAGCTGCCGTACATTAAATTCATAATACAATCGAGAAATATAAAATTAAAATTATTAAATTGCGCTATAAAGTAATATTACATTCTATATATACATATTACACGAAAAACAAATTATATCTTAAGATTAAGAATTTAAAATAAGGCAAGGTAACCATAAATGAGGGAGAAATAAAATAAATTCAATGCAAAAATTAAGTTAACGAAGCTAAAAAATATATCTTATCAAGAGAAATAAATCTATCTTATCCGATATAATAATATAAATTATGACTAATACAAAAATACTAACAAAATCAATAATATATTCTGAATATTCATGAATCATTTTAAAAAATATTTTCTTTTTCGATAAGACTGTTATAGTGAATACCTAACAAGTAAATGAAAAGTAAGGAAATAAAGCTATTATGAGTAGAGGAATGACGAAGGGAAGGATGGAGTTTTCGGCTACATTATCTTAATCTATTTTTTAAAAAAAGTAGGAATTAAAAATTATAAATGTATTCTATTAGTCCAGTTAATAAACATACTGTAAAGAATATGAAATTTGCGATTATTTTTGACCTCACAGCTTCGTTAGGGGTAGTTAAAAGGTAAACATAATAAAAGTCACCGCCTCCATGAAGGGGGGGGGGTGAGCTAATGGTGGGCGAGGTGGGGAGGGAGAAGGTCCTATTTTTTGATTTTTCGATTATACTTCGAAAACATTGGACTGTTGGAAAATATGCTACATATTGAAATTAAAGCTTATTAAATTTCTTATAAAATTGTTTTCATACATATATGACGGTTACGTTATTAAAAATCGATAATTCAAGAGCCAAAAACGTAAAATATGATTGCGAAAGGAAGAAGCAAGGAAGAGTATATTCTTTTCATAATCATGCTCTGCATCGTAGTAGAAATTCCTGTTTTTATTTTTTTATTATTATTATTTTTATTTTTTATAAAAAAAAAAATATTTAATTTTTAGGCTCTGAAGTCCCTTGACTGTACATTTTTTTTTATTCTTAAGGGACTTAATGTCCCAAAATAAATAAAGGACTACTTTTTATTATTTTGAATAAATGTATTGACTGAATTCTAGGTTCTAACTGTTCATGTTGCATTGTTTTTTTAAAGATTTTTAATCCTTATCTCGACAAGTACTTTCAACTTGGAAACAGACTCCTAGATATCGCGGCCATCAGCGATTTGAAGCGACCTAGAGGACTGGCTTCACTATCACTATCAGTCCCGCAGTGCAGGAGAGAACTGCTAGTCTTCGAGATGTGCTATCGCAGCATTTAGCAGCTGTAGATCATTTCCCGCAGCATCCTAGCGAGATAGCAGGTGATCTCACCTCTCCTATCGCGATAAGGATCTCAAAGCAAAGAGCATCTAAGCTGGGTGGAAACGACTTGGGTTCTTGGTTTATAAAGATATCTAAATTTGAAATCAGGGGGTCGGGGAAAATGGGTAAGATAACCGGGCTTAGCCACACCTACGTCGTTGTTGTTTGTTTTTAAGGAAAAAAAAAACTGCTGATGGCATTTCCCTAATATCTGTGACACTGTGAATAGTCAAGATCAAAAATCGTATTTTAGAAAAAAAAAAAGTTTTTTCCACAATGATCTACAGATTAGTATTCATCTCTTTAATAGTCTCAATAACAATAATCATTTTTATTTTATTTACTCTTTTTTTTCTATATCTTTTCTAAAAACTTTCATGCTGAAAGGATGAAATGGAAAGGTAAGGATTTACTTTCGACAGGAGAATTTTCTGGAGCTCATACGTAACACTTTAATAGAAATAATTGAACAATCCCTTTATACTGTACCAACCAGTGATACAGCCTAAGGAATATGTTAGGGATAGAAAGAAGAATTTACGAATCAAAGAAGACACAAGAAGGCTATAGGTTGAGATCTAATAAGGAAATATACAAAGAAATAGATAATTTGTAAACGGACATAAGAATAAGAAGATTAAGGTGCTATGGGCATAAGGTGAAGATGCACCCAAAAACATTAAATAGAGAAATCTTCTACAAAATGAGAGGATACAAGATGCTGGGAGGGATATCAAACAGATGAAAGAAGAAACTGAGAGAATCAAAATGACTGTTTTGATAAGAATAACTATAGTAAAAAGAAATTAAGATCCTTGCGGGAAAGAGAGATGCTAGAAAAGGAATAGCGCGGATCGAGGATAGAAGGAAGGAGCAATCGGACAGAATGAGGAAGAGGTGGGAAGAGAGAAGGAAGGAGAGAAGGGCTATGAAAAGATGTGAAAATAATGATATTCGCGTGGTCTCTAAGGCCGTTCTGTGAAAAATTTTTACATATGTTATATACATATACATTTACTGACATTTACAACTTTACAGAATATATACATCAAGTAAACGTATTGACAACGATTATAATAATATGTTAAAACTTGAAAAGAACTACTCATCAGTAGAACTTTATTACAACTTCGACACTAGAAGGTCTCTAGGCCATCTTCGTTTCAGACGCCTCGGAGGATTATCAGGAATGGAGTGGGGAGCAAGTTCAGAAACTAACGGATTTGAGTGATTATGGAGCTTACTATGAAAGTATAGGTATCTGTTGTGGGCTAAACCAGCAACGTATGGAACATTAAGATCTTTATGGTTAAGTTTATTGGTGAGAAAGTAAAGGGCATTGAGGATTTTACGAAGGATTTTGGATTGTAAGGATTGAATACGAGATGAATTGGATGGTTTAGTGGATCCCCAAAGCTCAACTCCGTACGTCCAAATAGGTCTAATCATAGTCATGTATATGAGTCTTTTGCAATTAATTGGTAGCTTTGAACGTTTGTCTAGTAAATGTTGAAGTAGCCTGAAACGACGGGCAGTTTCTTGTCGTTTTAGTCTTTGAAAAAAAAATGGACAATCTGCTTCAGTGAAAGGCAATAGGTACAGAGATAATGATGATGTATTTATTCATACCATATATAAAAATGCACACGCGCGCGCATACACTAATACCAATCATAAAATATAAAAATAAAACAAATAATCATGATAAAAAAAAACAAAACTAATAATTATCTATCAAATATTTTATTGAAGGAGATTAATTTTAATTATTTCATATTAAAGGCATAACTCCTATTTATTTTTTATTTTCTCTTTATGTTTCGGAGTACCTTTGCTCCATCTTCAGGATCTACAATCCATATTATATTCTATTTACAATCCTATCCATTATAACAATCCAATACTTCAATTATGTTTAAATTTTTACTTACATCTGTGATTTTTCACATAGTCACATGAGCTTGTCCATACTGACCCTAACTGGACAATGTTCATCCTTTGTTTTTGTTTGTTTATTTCTTTTTCATTATGGCCATTTTATTTTGGTTCCCACACAACCATTCTATTATTGTATTGTTAATTATATTTTCATTTTATTTTTAATTACTAATTACCGTCCAAAATATAACATTTCACAAGCCCTAGCTCTGTTAGTGCTGCTCGGATCAAACATTTCCTGAAAGTATCCTTATCAGAGGTATAGTCAAGTAAAATAAGGCTCCAAAAGTACATTTTTTAGAAAAAAAACTGTCAAACTTTTATTCCCAACGGACCTTTATGTTTTTTGGAATGCTAAATCCAAATCTAAAGTTTGCTACCGCGGCAGACGTCGGCTTCATACCCAAAATCGCAAACAAAAACCGCCTAAAATACCGGTTATTATTGGTTTTTTACCTAAAACATGAGAATGAAGCTATTATCAAACAAAGTTTACAATTATTAATTGTAGCTGGAATTATTACCTACGAAATGAAAAAAACTACTCTAAAATCGAACCATTTACCACGACGATATGGTCTTGGGAAAAAGTGTAGAAATTGGCCAACTGGCGGTCAGTCCCATTTCTCCGCGAAAACATGTTTGCTGTACTTTTTTTGTCTTTAACTCAGAAACTATCAGTTCGATTCAAAATTCCTTTTTTTATCTTAAAGCTGATTGTACTATTATACTATTATATATAAAGGTTTATTAATTAACTATGATATGAAGGTCTATTGTTTTTATACTACTGGACTAGTATAGATAGACATATATATTGTTTTTCCTAGTCAGAAATAAATCTTTTTTTTTTAATTTTATCTATTTTTTTTTAATGTTATGCTTTAAGGATAACCTGTCACTTTCAGCCTTTACTAATTCCTTAAAGGCAATGTCCTATTACTAAAGAGATCCGTTTATCGTACATTGCTTAGGGACAAATATGACTAGAAATGAATCTGTAAAATTAAAATAAATCAGAGTGAACGTCTAATTTTATTAAAATATATTGAAATTCCAAATAACGACTGAGGAAAACACGTACGTCGTCAACCGTTGCCGTTGTAAATAGAGTTAGTTTATTGTAAATTTTCCAAATGACGTTCTTTGTAGATTGGTTGTCAAATTGTCAGTTAGTTTTACAGTTAATTTTGTAAATGACGTTCTTCGTTAATTGTTTGTCTGGTCTTTGTTAATGTAGTGAATCGAGTTTGACAAACTTCGACACACAAAGTTTTCCGAATTACGTCAATTTCTAACCATGACCTTTGATCACAGTGCTGACACATTTTCCTTAACACGTTCTTCAAACATAATTCTGTATTATGTATTCAGCTATGATTGTTATTTGTACTGTTATAGTTATTATAATCATCGTAATTAATTAGTAATAATGTTTGTAATATACATAAATATTATGTTTCTTGGCTTCTATTACAAAATCATAGGACCATATTCAATAGGGAAGAACTTAACAGACCCTTCATCAAATTATAAAGCCTACTTAATAGAGTCTATCTTCCCTTCTCCCCCTTCCCAAGAAGATAACAAACTTCTCAGACAGAAAAGGACTTTTGGAGTGCTCCAGACTGAGCGAAGGTATATACATTGAATTTAAATTTAGTAAATTTGATTTCAGTTATGGAAAAAATGAATAAAATCATAAAAACCACTTCTTCATTACTTTGATTTAACACTAACTTGGTCTGACATTTATTAGGAGAATGATATGGCATCGACACATAAAGAAAAAAAAAAAAACGATTTGAACTAAAGACAAATTTTATTATTTTGAGAGAGGTGAGAACTGTCTCGGAACAATAAATTTTAAACCTTACAAAGAATGGGCATTTATATTCACTTTCTGAAACAAAATTGAAAAACATATATTTGGCACAGTCAACATGACACATAGTACGTAAGTGCATACTTGCTAGTTAAAAACTTATAATTGGAGCACATTATGCCCTATTAATTAACAAACTAAATATGTAGTAAATAAAAAGAAATAGAATAGAGAGAGGAAATAGAGAAAAAACATTTTAAAGATAAACAAATACCACAATATGATCCTAACCAACCTTCGTCCCTTTAAGTTAATATATATATATTTATAAATCAGTTTCAATGTGGATAAGCAATAAGTAACATCACATGTCTTTTAATAGCACTCTAAATGCTCTATATTCCTGATATAAGCTATATATATAAAGTGCTTGGAAAATTAAATATCACAAAATTAGCAATACCCCCATTTATTTGTGTAGTTTGTTTGAAAGTAAAACTGAAATCAATTTAATTGTAGTTTCTATAAACGTTTGTGAATTAAAAATGTTTTTTCTGGATAATTAACATTTGTAAATATGTATATTATCAAGCTATTAGGTGAGCCTGAAGCAGGACTTTTATAATATTTTAATCAAATAGGAACAAATTGTTTACACAAAGTCGCGCCAGTATTTCCTTCGGTAACTAAATACGAAAACGTAAACATCTTAAGCAAACTTTTGATGAAACTCACTTTTGCTTCAACTTCAACTTACGAGTTAAAATGAACTTCGGCTGTCTGTAAATATCTTAGGAAACTTGGTGTTCAGTTAAGACATGGTTTTATCGACAAACCTTTGAAAGCTTTTTCGAAGTCAAATAAAGCGTGAAGTTTTATAAATATAATATATCGGATATTTGTACGTTTAACTTCAAGATCATAAAATAGCGAACGAAATAAATGAAAATTCAATACCAAAATAATTAAATGAAGCTAAAATTATAATAAAACATTTTATCTTCAGCGTTTTTTTAAGTTTGATTATGTTCATTCTAAATGCATGCATAGTATTATTATCGTGTCTCTTCTGGGATCGAGAACGAAAATACTATTTTATACATTTACAAAAACTGATTTTTTTATATTTTATCAAAAACCTAGGCTCTTGGTTCAACGCGAAATTTCTCAGTGATCAAGTAATTACATTAGGGTAAACCAGACAGCTATTGACACCCTTAAGCAATGTTCATATTAGAATTATGGAAAGAATAGTTCAATAAAGTTGAAAAGTACAGTCGTTTTTCCTTAATTACTATACTTTAGGCTTAAATAGAAATTTCACACCAAGCATTATTCCTGAAATGTATTTTCTAAAATAGTGACAATAACTAATGTAAAATCAGTTATTGACACCCTAACTCTATCTTATAAAATACGGGCAGCATTGAAAGTATTTATCTCAGTTGAGTTCTAGGATTTAAAAGAAATTTTATTAATTTTATTTTTGGTTACTTTTTTTTTTTTTAATTTCTCTATCAGGTTATCAATATCTGAGGTTTTAATAGCAGTCTTGTTTACTCTACTTGTGTGGAAGTAGGTCTTATTTTAAATTTGTAAAACCATTTATTCAACGACCAAGAAGTATTATGAAAAACAACTTTTATCAATCAATATCGATTAACTAATTCATCATTTTATTTTTTTAACTTATAGGTTGTTGAGTAATTCATTTATTTTTTATTATCTAAAACGCACCTCCATACATACCAGTGCTTGAATTATGGTGATGGTGGACGAAATTCACGAATCTTTAGGATTTCAAATGAAATTTTACCCTGATTTTTGTTCAGTAGTTTATGTAAACATGGGTCTGAAAATGAATGAATAAAAAGCCATAGCATAATACTTACAAAAAAAACAAAGAATATTTCAAAACAAATTGCTGTCAACTGGCTTTAAAATAATATTTTTGTGGAAGTTTTTAGTAGTACGACATAATTTTTTTTTCATCATAGGTTTGATTTATTGGAGAAGAAATTAAAAACCATTGAATATTTGAAATAAGAGTTTACTCCATAGTTATGTTAGTAAGATGTTTAAAAATAAAATGTTTTCCAATGAAGGAAGAAGACATAAAATGTTTATTATTGATTCTAAGGACAGTCGTAAAAAATCTTCCATTCAGAATCTGATTTGTTTAAGTTCTCAAACCTCTATATATATATCAGGAGCATCTTGATAGCGGAATGCAGTAAAAGTGTCCTTTAGTTTTAAATTATTTTTAGGGACTAACAATATTGACTAGTTGCGCCTGGAAATGCAACAGGATGCAATTTTGCATAACAGAACTGCCAAGCGGGTTAAATCGCCCCAAGTGCCTTTCAACTGACGCAATATTAAATTTCTTTATGAAATTTTATTATATTAAATTATTAGAATTTACTTTTATAAGTAGTAAAATTATATAATAGTTATAAATACACACACACACACACACACATATATATATATATATATATATATATATATATATATATATATATATATATATATATATATATATATATATATATATATATATATATATATAGCTTATAATCTTTTTCTTTTAGGTATTTTAAATAAAAATATGATAAATGGGCATTTATTTGTATGCACTGATTATGCAGTCCATTATTCGCTAGTTTCTTAATAGTCTCAATCCATCAAGGTTACCAGCCCATATACTAAAATGAATAAATAGTTTTCAAAGTATGCTTTTACGTAATCTATTATCTAATGTGTGCAGATCTAACCAGGTTAAAAATTACCACTATACGTTAAAATACCATTGAAGAAATAATGCTCCCTTGCATACTTCAACAAGACTTTGATCGATCATTAGTTAAAATTACCTAAGTTCTTTACTTATGAGAGCGGGCGAAGCCGCGACGGGAATGCTAGTTGTGTATATTCGTATTTATTGCCCTTAAATACTCCAATTAGAGAATAAAGGGCCATTAAAAGAATTATAGAAAATATGATTGTTTTATTTTATGCTATGGCATTATTTAATTTATAACTGTTTATATATTAATTTGGGGCATATTTTTTGTCAGTATCTTGAAGATATGAACTGTGCGAGTAAGAAAAAAAATAAAGAATTTACTTGAAAAAGTCGGTCCTCAAGAGAAGGATAAGGGTCGCATCTTGGAATTGTATTCTCAAGGGTGTATTGTCCCTTAGTGAATTAAAAATTGCTTTCTACCGCCGTTTCGCCGAATTCACGAGCATTGTAAAGAAATTTAATATTTGTATGTTATCTGCTAATATATACAAATAAATCATTATTAGATCTTTACTGCTTCAAAAATAAGACAATAAGTAATAATAAAAATATTTTATTTATTTATACAATTTTTAACGAATAATTTATATGCTTATATATATATATATATATATATATATATATATATATATATATATATATATTTTTTTTTTTTTTTTTCTTTTTATATATATATAAAGTTGAATCCATGTTATAATAGAATTGAGAATTAAAATTAAAATCGATACATTCCATCATACAATTTAAAAATGGTGATAATAAGGGATAAATATTTATACAAGATTCATAGCAAAATCTAGAAAAAAAAAAAAAAAAAAAAAAAAAAAAAAAAAAAAAAAAAAAAAAAAAAAAAAAAAAAAAAAAAAAAAAAAAAAAAAAAAAGATGCAATAGAAAACCACACTGCATAACGAATACATATATTCTCATACGATAATCCCCAATTCCAACATTGCCTACTAAATTCCGAATTCCCACCACCAACCCCCCCCCCCCAAAAAAAAAAAGCCTTAACAACCATTTCCTGTCAGGCTAATTGCGGATTTGATTTAGTGCCAGGAAATGAAAATTGAATTTTTCAGGAGAGAACTTCAACTACAGGGATGATGCCAACAGTGATAAATTTCCAGCCGGTGGATCATTCCATGGATATTATGGAATCATTTCCAATCTGAACTTCTGGAAGTTCCAGGATATATAAAACTGTTTTAAAATAATTCTACGCTATGTGTTTTATATGTTATATAGCTCGTAATGTTTTCATGTAATACAAAAGATTCATTCAGGTGACAGTCACTAAACCAGTTTGGACATGGGGGCGTTTTGATTTGTAACTCACAGATTTGATTGTCGATTTATGTGTGGGTAGTAGGGACCTATACTAGTGCAAAACTAGAGTTATAGCCGCCAATGAGCATTAGGAACAAGAAAAAAAATGAAAATAATGTTTTAATTTTTTTTTCTCAGCTCTTAGTCATGATAGAGAAAGGATTCGTTCACGTTAAATTGTACTTTTGTACGCTTTTTGAAATACAAATACTTTCGTTATGCTCAAAACAGGACCCGGCTTTAGGGTGCTCAAAAACTCCAAAATAAATGACCAAATTCCAAGGAAATCCGCTGTAAATCAGTGGAGATTTTTTTTCATGAACAACTCACCTCAAATCTCGATTTAACGCACCATTATACCCTTTCATGTGAAATATTATCAAAATAAAAAAATATTGATTTTTTACCTCTTTCGAGGAGGTTAATATTTTGAAGTTGAGATTTCATCTAACGGCCATAACAACTGCTGTCCTCAACCGATTATAATCGTAATAGCATCAAAAGAATCAGCATAAATTCTGTTTTTTATCCATGCATTTAACATCGGGTTTACTTTAGTGGACAAAAACTTATGTGAATGAAAAAATCCGAGGTCTGCTATAACTTGAGAAATCTCAATAAGAAGAAATCCTGTGACCTCCAGATATGAGCTAACCTATGCACTTTTTCGAATTTTAGATAACCTTAAAATTTGGATTCAATCGGTGGTGAAATACGTGACATAGCGCAAATTATTTACATTTTTTCAGAAATTGACAGCCTTTTTTCTAAAATCCTACAAAATTTAAAAGGTAAAAAAAAAATGTTTTTGATTTCGACCAAATTTAGTTTCAACCTGTTTTGTGAGTTGAGGAATCTGAAAATAATATCAGTTTTTGATGATCTATTCCCATTTTATTTTTTTTTTATTTTTACACAAAATAAAAAACTCCCCTTACCTCTATTTTTTATCTAATACCTATATTTGAAATTTATTGTGTAAACATTTTTTTTTTTTTTTTTTTTTTTTTTTTCTTTCAGATTTTAATTCACACCTGTTATTAGGGTAACAATCAGTGAATGTGATGTGAAAATTAAAAAAAAAAAATTAAAATAATAATAGAAATAGATCATTTTAAAACGTGTTATTTATAAAATATATGTGAAGAAAATATTTATATTAGTGATATTATTTTCAGATTCCTCATCTCAAAACATGTAGAAACTAAATAAAATCCTCCAAAATTTTAAAGGTAAAAAAAAATTATTTTTGAATTCGACAAAATTTAGTTTCTACGTGTTTTTTGAGATGAGGAATCTGAAAATGATATCAGTTTTAAGTTTAAAAATTTCCCTCACCCATTTTTTAAAATTTAAAATTGGATTGAAACCCTAAGATTAATGAATAATCTAAAATTAATATCAGGTTTTGGTTAAAAAAAAAAAACTCTTCTTACCAATTTTTATTTAAATGGTCTTATTTGAAATTTATAGAGTACAAAAAATAGAAATAGATCATTTTACAACGTCTTATTTATTTAATATATATAGTCTGGAAACGTCGCCAAAATAGTTTTTTTTATTTATTGACTGAACCTCAAGAACCTTATAAACATTTAATAGTAACAGTCAAAAAATTTATCCATATATATATATAAATATATATATATATATATATATATATAATTATATATATTAATAATATTTTAAATTAAACAAACACAGAAATAAAACTAAGTGCAATTTTCAGTGGTGCAGATAACTAATTTCTGTCCCATAGTATTCCATATATTTCAATTCGTATAATTCTTCGATGGGAGGCTTGGATCTCTCCTTCAAAAAATTGTAAACAACTGTTTAACTTTGCCTAATTTCGAACAACAGCAGCTCCTCGGAACTGCGGCAGACAACTCGGCGCCTCGCAAGGAAATTCGACAAAGCCTCGCGCGAGGAGACAAACAAAGCTGGGATAGTTTCACTGAAATAAGATTCTTCCCAATAACCTAACTATTTAAAAGATAAATTTTTAATATACTGATACTGATTTTTTTAAATAGTTTTTATTTATATATCGCTGATTGCTCAAACTTAATAATTCATTTTTTTTTATATTTTATATTTTTAGTTAATATATATGTACCAATTTATTTTATTCTTGATTATATGTGCGTATATGTATATGAATATCTGTCTGTTAGTTATTAGTAATATTAATTGTAGAGGGAGGGAGAGAGAGAGAAAATAATAAAATAAGGAGGAAAAAAAAATTGGTGTTAATTAGTTTGCCTAGTATTTAGTATTAAGTATATTATTCTAGAACTATGACCAAATTATGAATTATATATTATTATCTTTAGTTAGATAGATTAGTAGTAGCCTGCGTGTGTAGGAACCCAATAAAGTTGGACAGCAGTATGTTTTTTTATATCAATGAAGCATTTATGCTTTATTGATATAAAAAGATATCTCTCTCTCTAAATTACCACGGCTTTATTTCATGATAATAGAAGAGAAATATGTTTTTTTGTTTTATTTATATATCTTCAAGTAGTCGTATTGTACACATGATCAGCTCTGTACTTTTTCTCTGCTGTGTTATTTTTATTATTATTATTTTTTTTTTTTTGTATGGCCACTTTCAGAAAAAAAAAATTAGGAAACTATGTTTCTGAAGAAAAGTTTAAAAGCATTTAATTTTAGCGGGAAGATATATCAACAGCTTTTAAGTGATTAACATCTAATTTTTTTTTTTTTTTTTTTTTTTTTTTTTTTGTGGCAATTGTGATTTAATTGAATCATATTCATACACACACACTGTTTTGTATGCGTAGTAGGGTACTAAGTCTTGTATACAAATTATTTTCAAACTATGTGTTGCTTATGTAATTGTTGCTTTATTGGCGTTTCAATCCTCTCATCACATGGAATCCTTTTAAGAGCTGGAAAAATATACAAATGATAAATATCTTTCTTAGCATTGCACAGTGGGACGAATGACCAATTTAGGAACAAAAAAAGTCTGACTCACTTAAATAGACATTGAAACCTGTTTTACAACATCAATAGAGTTGAACTAAGGTAAAATAAAACCACTCAAGTCACAACCATTAGGATAGTACTATATATTAGTCCCCTTATCCCTTTATATTATAAAAATGAATGACAATTCATTTTTCGTTTGTGATTACTATCCACGAAAACTGCTGAACCAATCTCTACCAAATTTTAACCACATCATCTTTATAGTTCCAGGATGGTTTAGCAATTATAAAGTTCAAAGGTTTTCAATTCTATTGCCATAAAAAAGCTATAAATATGTGGTACGCAATGAAGTTTGATAATCGACCGATAGGTGGCGAGCGCTAATCGAGAGAGCTTACAAAGGTACGGTGTTATATAGAATAGAAATGATGAAATTAATTAATTTATGATAAAATTTACTAATTATTAATTAAATACGCAATACTAAAATAAAACTAAACTACACCAAATCACAGCAAATAACCTTTACACTCAGACAAGACTCTTGTCCACCTGTCTTCATCGACAATCAACCCATACCACAAACAAACGAAATTCATTACTTAGGATTAACATTTGATAGAAGAATGACCTGGGGCCCACACGTAAAGCAAAAACGACTCAGTCTAACCAAGAGATTAAAACTTCTGTATCCAATGCTTCATAAACATTAAAACTCCGATTAAAATCAAGGTGATGGTACGTTTCAAACCACACACTTCACACTGATTTAGAAATACCCACAGTAAAGGAACATATACACGACCTTTATAAACGATTTCATGACAGACTTCATGGACACAAAAACATACTCATTAATGACATGGCCACGACTGACATACCTGGAAATACTCTCAGAAGGCTTAAAAGAAGCTGGATGAGAGATTTGCTCAAATAAATCTCTTTAATCCATGCCAGGAGGAGGTACTATTGAGTGCTAGTCTCCCACACACCATACAAGGCCTGTAGTATTCAATTTCATCACATTCACTGATTGTTACCCTAATAACAGGTGTGAATTAAAATCTGAAAGAGAAAAAAAAAAAATACACGAAGCGACATGTGGATCTCTGTTCAGTTTAAAAAACGTCATTCTGCAACAGAGTTCGCAATGGTAATACTATTAAACCCAACTGCTACAAATTTTAACTACAACATCTTCATAGATCTAGGAATGTTTACAATAATAATAATTATTTAAATGTATAATCTTGATTGCCTAAAACGAGGTTTGCCAAACAGTCATATACTCTTACGGTTGGAAATTAAAATCCAACCAGATTGATCATTGTTGTAATCACTGCAGTCCATTATCCGCAAGAGGTTCTTAATAGACTCTGTTTATCTGGATTACCAACTCATATATAATTATTAAAAATTGGATATCTAATTAAGCCTTTACGTAATCTTCAAACACCTGATCAATGCAATTTTAACCAGGTTAAGAATTACAGATATGCGTAAAAATATCATTGATGAATTATTTTATTTTTTTTTAACCTTTTTATTTTAATAATTAAATCTGCCTCACTCAAGGGCAATGAGTAATATTGATGACAGTGACTCATCCATTCAATATGTACACTGATATAAAATAATGTAAAAGAAATAAAGTAAGAAAATTTAAAATAAACAACTTAAAGATACAAGAAATAAAATACAATTTACAAGAAATTGAAAATAATAAAGAAAATAGGAATTAAGGAAGAAAAAAAAGAGTCATAACTACATTCATACTCTATATACAATATTCACAAACATGCCGAGGAACACCCCGAACCAAGCCTGCCCCCCAATTTGAAAGGCAAGCCGGGCTCAGAGAGTTCCCTGAGCTGTTCTATCAGCTGCATCACTGATATAATCCAGTGGAGGCTGAGAGAGAGAGCGCTGTGGCATAGTCGCACAGAACTTGAATAGAGAAGCTGGCCATTGCCAGCACTCTAATAATAATAATTATTTACAATAAATCTCGGGGCCATTGCCGTTTCAATCTACGAGGTGGATTATGAGGACGCGTGGAACTGGATAGCGAATGAGCAAGTGGATTGGGATGGTTGGAAAGGTTTTGATAGAATTTGGAGAATTTAAGGGGTATGAGGTCAAGAACAAAAGGTATATTGAGATCATTATGTAAGGTTTTGTTGGAGAGATAATATGGAGCATTTACTATAGTTCTGAGGATTTTGGATTGGAAGGATTGAATGCGTTTGATATTCGATTGTTTTGCTGTCCCCCACAGTTCAAGCCCATAGGTCCTAATAGGTTTAATGGTTTGTATATGAGGAGTTTGTTTTCTATGGAGAGTTGGGATGTCCTATTTAGTAGTCTGTACAATTGGCTGAAGCGTCTGTTAAGTTCTTGCCTTTCAAGTCTAGTGTAAGGGTTCCAAGTAAGTCTTTTGTCTAGGTAAAAGCCAAGATACCGTACTGTGTCAGCTATGGGTAGCGGAATATTATTGATATAAACAAGAGGACAGGATGTGAGGCGGAGGGTAAAAGTTACGTGGGTACATATTGAAGAAATAATGCTCAATTCCATTACTTCAATACAAGATTTTTGTATCGATAAACAAATGAAATTCAATTATTAGTTAAAATGTTCTTTAGTTATGAGCCGCGACGGGGATGCTAAAATGCACTCAAAAATGTTTGCAAAATCATGTCGATATCATTTTTGAAAATCGTGACGTAGAATAAATTATTTCAATACTATTTCATTTTTTTTTTCTTGGCTTCTAGATACCATAAGTCAAAACGTCAACATTTCTAATATTTTGTGACCAGAAACCTCCGAAAAAATTGTCAACAAGACCCGTGAGAAACTAAGTATGTCCTCCCTTTGTAAGATGAACGCATATCAAGCAAACATACATAAAAATTATAATATATTCTTTGAATAATATAACTAAAATAATATATATATATATATATATATATATATATATATATATATATATATATATATATATATATATATATATTATAAAAGTTTAATTAAAATTTGGTTTAAATTCCAGTTCTGAAGAGAATCTAATGTGATTAGGGGATCGAAACGTCAATCATTAAAGCGAAAATTAACAGCAAAATATTTTTGAAAATAATTTGTACACTAGACCGAATACTGAAGAATATAAATAATAGTCTAAATATTTTCAAAGGTCGACTAAAAAGAATTTATATATTCTATAACAGGTGAGTACCTCTTAGTGTAAAAAAAAGAACAAAATGAAGAAAAATGCCGCAGACCTCGCTTTTCTATTCCAATCCGTTGCAGGATTTTCTATTCCAATTGCACTTTTTTGAGGAAACCACATTTTTTAACATAAAAGCTGTGATACCTCCGCTTTGTTTAAATATTTTTCAAATGTTGACCACATTTTCAGATTTAGCATTAAATTTCCTATAAGGGCAGATTCAGATTTCATGGAGAAATTTACTTTAAAACCGGAAAAAAACCATGGTATTTTCATTTGGCATAAAACTTATGCCTTATGGCAGTCTCACTTACTTGTATAAATAAGACATCATGATAACAGCATAAACAGGAAATATGCATTTTAAAGATAATAAACTGTTTATTGGAATAAAAAACAAAGAAAATGTGTATTGTTTAATAGCAAACTGTCAATTATGCGACACCAGTTAACAATATTCATCTCATAATCATGTTCTACAATGAAAATATAGTCTAGAAATATATCCATATATATTATTTATCCATATACTATATTATTATTTAGAAATATATCCATATAAAAAAAAATTTTAGTTAGTCGATACCATATCCACCAGTAACATAGGCATCATTTGGAGAACAATATAGTCTCGAAACATTGCCAAAATAACTTGAGGTACGCATGATGGTATAGAAGGATCAATACAATTAGGATTGATGAATTAATTGCCACTTCTATTGGAATTAGTTTATTAGAAAACTTGTTTCGAATGCTAAACATTCATCTTCAGTTCTAAAACATATAATTTCTTTTTTTTTCAACAGATCAGTACTATGTTACATCGATTATATATACTAAAGTTTTTAAAAAGGTAAGACAAGAAATCAAACATGGGCACTCACCTTAGTGGTAACTAAAACAGAAAAGGACTTCTCACTGAATTCGTGAGAAGTAGAAGGGAGCAGGTAGGTTAAATTTTTGATTTACAATTACGATTACAATTCCCTTATGACTAATTGGATTTTTCCGTTCCTATGAGAAACAAATGTAAAAGAGTAAAAGAACATATAAGAGCATACACTAATAAGACCCAAAACTCCAATTTCGCTATTCATCTAAATGAAAATAACCACAAATTTAATAAAGACTCGGGAGTAAAAATACTACATCAAGTAAAAAATAGCCTAAAATTAAATACTTTTGAATCACTGGAAATAATAAAATCGTTTTTTTTGTTTAAATGGTCAGATAAACATATCCAATACCCTCTTTTTAAGTTTGTTTCCCATAGGAACGGAAAAATCCAATGAGTCATAAGGAAAACGCAATAGTAAATCAAAAAGTTAACCTATCTGCTCCCTTCTACTTCACACGAATTCAGTGATATTTCTTACCTTTTTAAAAACTTTAGTATATATAATCTATGTAACATAGTACTGATGTGTTGAAAAAAAAAAAAAAATTGTATGTTTTAGAACTGAAGATGAATGTTTAGCATTCGAAACTAGTTTTCTAATAAAATAATCTCAATAGAAGGGGCAATTAATTCATCAATCCTAATTATATTGCCAAAATAGTTGTTTGTATTTATTGACTGAACATCAAGAACCTTACTAAACATATAATAGTAACAGTCAAGAAATTTATCCATATATATATACATACATACACTCACATGACTACTGAGTATTACTGAGTAAGAAACCATTCCCTGGACTCGAGAGCTGGGGGATTTAAGGTAATTTCGTTTTTTCCTCTCTTTATTCCATTCCTTATTCTCTTCTGAGGGTCAGAGGAACAGCCGTTATTTCTGGATTCTAGTACCTCCTTCTCTTCTCCTCCTTCCCCCTGCTTCTGCTTAACATAAGGGTGCGGGGAGGGGGGGGGACGAATATTTTGGACCCTATCTAGAATTTATAGCCTCCTTGATCAAATGGTTTCCATTATTTCTCTCCCAGTCCTTGCTATTAAGTGTTCCTTTTTTTGACTTTTCGACAAAATAATTTTCGTCTGCCTTAGAATAAAAAATTAAGATCAAAGATATTTTTATATTTTTGATATGTATGTATGATAATAACAATTAGAAAGAAACACCCAGTCTCTCACGGATCTTGTTGGAAATTTTGATGAAGATTCCTGGTCAAAACATATTAGACACGTATTTTGCTGTTCCTTTTAATGGGCCGTAGGACCCGAGAAAAAAAAATATTATTTAACTAATTTATTTTTATTTTGAGTTTAAAAATTGATATCGACAAGGTTTTTGGACCAAATTTTTTATTTTTTATTTCATTTTTCAAATTTAAAGGAAAACCGGCGCTTTATATTGGTTTAGGTTAATAAAAAATCAAATGTTTAGATCTTTAAGTAAACTACCTTAATAATTTTTTCATACAAAAAATTATGTCTAATTTAACATTCAAATGGTACCCTTTAATACGAAATTTCATCCAAATAGAAAAACAAAAAATCTTTACCTTCAAAATTTGCCTGACCAATTGGTAAGCTATTTTTTATTTAAACTGGGTATTCAGTTTGTTTGTTTACTTGCAGTTTGTTTACCATTACCTGAACCCCTGATGAAGACTTGCAATGCAAGTCGAAATTTGGCTTTATCTATGAGTATCTATGACTGCCTACCCTAACTATTTACATCTCCTATTTTTTATTTAATTAACAAAACTTGCATTACGGTCATACAGTAAAATGTAGGGTGGTAATACACTTGAAATGTCTTAGGGTTCATCTTTCTATCTTGTTTTAAACACCTGTTATAAATCAAAATGTAATTCGAATTTGCCAACTTTTTAAATAGCTTTTTTTCATCGAATTTTGCATTTATATAAAGAAAGCTAGGGTTCTCCTCTTTCCGGCGATACTAATCAAGTTGAATTATGTAAACAAAGAATGGCTATTTAAAAACCGTTACCGATAATCGGTTTAAAAAAATCATCTCCCATGAGTAGGGTAAACAAATATTTTTGTTTTTACTGAATGAACGTTTTTCAATGTTCCATGTATGAATGTTAGAGTTCCATGTAAGAATTTGACGTCATTTTTTGTTCAAAAAAATCTATAAGGGTATTTTGTTTGAAGATCTAACAATTTTTACTAATCATAAACTGTAAGGAGTCATATTGTTTTTTTATTTTTGATTTTTTTTTTGGGTTTCCAACACTTTACAGCACAAATTTCACTTTACAGCGAAGTTAGAGACATTCTTTACACTAGTAAGTATAGCAATGATTTTAATAAATGGCATATGATATTCCACTAATCCCTGTTGAACAGATCCGCTACCTAGGACTCCACTTGGACAAACGTCTTACTTGGAATCCACATACAAGAAACTGCTCGTCGTTACAGACTACTTCAACATTTACTAGACAAACGTTCAAAGCTTCCAATAAATTACAAAAGACTCATTTACATGACTGTGATAAGACCTATTTGGACATACGGAGTAGAGCTTTGGGGCTCCACTAAACCATCCAATTCATCTCGTATCCAATCCTTAAAATCCAAAATCCTTCGAAAAATCCTCAATGCTCCTTATTTTGTGACCAATAAACTTATCCATAAAGATCTTAATGTTCCATATGTTGCTGATTTAGCCCAAACCAGATACCTATCCTTCCATAGTAAGCTCCATAACCACTCAAATCCACTAGTCTCCCAACTTGCTTCCCTCTCCATTCCCGATAATCCTCCGAGGCTTCTGAAAAGAAGATGGCCTAGAGACCTTTTAGTGTAGATATTATTGAAGTGCTACTAGTGAGTAGTTCTTCACAAGTTATTTACATGCCAATGAATTCACTATCAACACATTTACTTAATGTATATTGTTTTGTACAGTTGTAAATATCAATAAATGAGAAGAAAAAAAAATAAATTAACGAAATAATTACGGCATTATTTATAGTATAATTAACTCTGCAATAATTTTAACTTTTAAAAATTGAATGTCTTTTTTTTACAAATGGAAACGTCAACAAAATACTTAGCCCTTGATAATAAAAAGGCTCTTGATGA